>JBAKBP010033146.1:0-22229 GCA_037953745.1 Lithodes maja
CCTTCACTTGACTATCATTGTCATTATATATCACTACACATACTGTATATAGAGTGTGTGATGTTGGATATGGTGTGATAGTTATGGTTGGTGTGGTAGATAGTTATAGCCGTCCTTCACTTGACTATCATTGTCATTATATATCACTACACATACTGTATATAGAGTGTGTGATGTTGGATATGGTGTGATAGTTATGGTTGGTGTGGTAGATAGTTATAGCCGTCCTTCACTTGACTATCATTGTCACTATATATCACTACACATACTGTATATATAGAGTGTGTGATGTTGGATATGGTGTGATAGATATGGATGGGTGGTAGATAGTTATAGCCGTCCTTCACTTGACTATCATTGTCATTATATATCACTACACATACTGTATATAGAGTGTGTGATGTTGGATATGGTGTGATAGTTATGGTTGGTGTGGTAGATAGTTATAGCCGTCCTTCCCTTTACTATCATTGTCACTATACTGTACATTACTACACATACTGTATAGTGTGTGTGATGTTGGATATGTTGTGATAGTTATACGGAGGGTATGGTGTAGAGTGATAGCCGTCCATAGTTTCACTGTAACTCTCACCATACATTGATAACACCAACAAATGTTAATGAGAGTCTCAATCACATAGTATCAGGACTGTCAGGTGATAGGTGTAAGGTCGTTGGCGTTGTATCCACATATCCACACTAACTTGTGTTATCGACCACAAGAGGATCAACACCCGTGGTCATTAAGTACAGCCTTCAACGAAGAATGCAACTTGCCAGAGGTTTCAAGTTGACCTATTAATTATATTAGAAATAAAGAAGAAATTGTGAACATATATAATAATTACTATAACTTTTTTAGGACAAATCTAAAGATAATGTATGACAAGTTGGGAGAGAGATACAGTATCCTGACCATGGATTCGAACCCACACACTCCAGGTATTTTTGGAAGAGATGGGGCACCGTATCCAATCGACCATAATTTAGTGGATACGATGCCCATCTCTCCAAAAATACCTATGGTGATTGGGTTCGAACCCTGGTTAGGATAGCTCTCTCCCAATCTATAACCTTTTTGTTGTGATTACAAAATATCGAATATCATTTTAGATTAATTCTGCCATGGCATGATGTTATATATACCGTATATATATATATATATTATATATATATATATATATATGTATATACTGTATATATATATATATATTATATTTATATATATACTGTATATATACAATGGTTATGTATTTTATTAACACATTTCTATTTTGTATTCAATTTTCATATTGCTTGATGTGTGTTGATCAACTTGAGATATTTTCATTATTCCTTATATATTATTGCAACTCTGAATTTGCAAGTATTGCTAATAGTAAAGTTATAAGCTAAAGTTATATATGACCCCCTGAAAGCTATAAAATATCACATATAGCACATCAATAATGTAGATATTGTAAAGTGAACACAAAACAAATTAAAAACGCCAGAAGTAAGCTAGATTTGAAGGCTGACTCAATTTTGGCTCCTTTGTCAACCACCTTATCCAATCACAGGCCGTGCATTACCTGGTACATTTTTACGCTTTTTCATATTTTATTTCAGCTACATTTAAACATTTGTATGAAGCTTAGGAAGGATATATGGTAGCTAAAACGGTTAATCGAGATAGTCTGTAGCCTTTTATTAGGTAGACATCCTTCCTAAGCTGAACATAATCGTCTAATAGTTGCCAGATTATAAATAAAAGGATGTCAGCAGTATTGAATGGGTTAACAGGTGCCGTGACTACCGAACACCTGTACAATCTCAAAATTTGCTGACGATACAAACATTGCAAATAGCGTACTCTCAAAAGAATAAGTTGACGATATGCAACACAATCTTGATAAATTGTCATGTTGGGCCCAAATTAGGCAAATGAGTTAAAATGCGGATAAATGTAAAGTACTACATATCGGATACCTAAATGAGAAAGCAAACTATTCGATGAATGGCACTCAGCTTAAGAATGTAAACAGAGAAACCGATCTGGGAGTAACAATATCGAGTAACCTAAAACCGAGTCAACAATGTTCAGAAGTTGTTAAGAAGGCAAACAAAATAATTGGCTTTATAGGCAGGTCATTTGAGCATAAATCCAAAGAAGTTATCCTAATCCTTTACAATTCCTTAGTCCGCCCTCTTCTGGAATATTGCGTTCAATCCTGGTGCCCTTATTACCAAAAAGATATAAACAAGCTAGAACGAGTTCAACGTAGAGTTACCAAAATGATACCTAGCCTAAAGAACAAACCATACGAAGAGCGTCTTAGAGAATTAAATATATTTCCTTTAACCCAGCGCAGATTAAGAGGTGACTTAATTCAAGTGTTCAAAATCATCAAAGGCATCGACAATATGAACTGGAGTAAGTACTTCACTATCGACCAATCTAATTACACGCGGGGAAACGGTAGCAAAATTATTGGTAAATCATTTAACTCACACGAATCTAAGAATTTCTTCTTCAATCGAGTTGTCAACTTGTGGAATGGGCTTCCCCCGAGACGTTATAAACTGCAGCACCGTTGATTCATTTAAACTCCGCCTAGACAAATATCTCGCATCAAACCCGCGACTGGCTGCGTTTGTAAATGAATAACTTTATTTTATTCCCCCCTCAGTTACTAACCCATCTGTCCCCTACTAACTTCCTAATCCTGCCACGGACATTAGTTCCAGGGTAGTAATTCCCTTTCCAATGTTCCCTTACCCACTCTAAACCACTGTTTGGACACTTGATTCTCAGTGTTTTGGAGGACATGCAGCCTAGAAGGGTCACTATATCTGTTGTTGCTTGATTTCCTTTGAACACATGGGTCAGTTACTGCGCTGTTGTTAATGAGGGATGGTTCACTTTTTGGTCGATTTGTTCATTTATTATTTATTTTTCTAGTTTCCTCCCTAGACCTCCATCAAATGTAAAAAGAACATCCATTAGATCCAACTTCTAGATTAATTTGTAAATTTTTCGGTAGAAAAGTGACCCGACCGAAGGCCGGTTCTTCCAAAATTACAGGCTCACTATCGTTCGCCAGGACAAAAAACGACACCTAAATAGAATAGAATAGATTAGAATATTTAGATAAAACATGTATATACAAATGGGTTATAAACAAATAATGTTATATTGGCTGAGCCCTTTGAGAGTTTAACTCTCTTAAAAGGCACCTACTGTGTATATTATGTTACACACTTAAGGCGGTATCACACGAGCGCTTTTCACTCAACATTTATCTTCAACACTGATCTGGCAGCTTATGTGGTCAACGTATACATTATTTAGGTTGCCTAAATTAATCTATCATCAGTCTAGTTTCCGGTACCAGTGCAGAATATTCCAGAAATGTTGTCAGAAAAATGTTGATCATCGAATGTTGACTAAAAAAGCTCTCGTGTGATACTGTGGCTTTAGCCTAAGTACTTCTCTGTTGGTGGCTACTATAGATATCAATTCACAATTGTAATCATATCAGCTGACAAGCAGAGCATTCATTCTCACTCACACAGCGATTGTTCATACACATACACAAATACATTTTCAAAAACTCACTTATTTATATTTGTTACCAGACTCTAAGCAATATACAAATACGTTACAGGAAAATATCATAAGTTTATAATATACACACATGCGCGCACAAAAACACATTCACAAACACATCCGCATATACCTTGACAAACACCTATGCTAGTGATAGCTATAATTATACCCTCACATACACATGTCTACACACCCACACCCATGACTATACACACACATTAACGTACACGCATTTATTCATATGCACCTCCACACTCTTATACCGTATACACTCATATAGAAACATGCACGCACACAAATAATTATGCATATACTAACATTTACAGTACAGCACGAAAGGTCTTAATATTGACAAGGAAATGGGGCGGAAGGTCTTAAAATCGTAAAACTAATGGGGCAAATATCATAAAACCTGAAACTAATGGGACTAAGCATGACGGAGCAGCTGGGCGATCTAGAAAAACGACCCGACCTATCTCCCATCAAGTCGGGAAGTCGGCCCCTGATTCGTTAATAGACTAGAGAAAAGAGCCGATTCTCAGCAGTAAGTCTCCATTCTCGCTTTAATGTTTTTCTTATTGCAATTTATGTCGTCTGTGTTCACTTTGATGTTTACGTTAATAGTGCGTTATGTGTGACATATTATATATTACAGGGTTTGGATATCACTCTAGAATCTAGATAAACACTCAATTGTTAAAAATAATTTTAATTACTTAATTTAAATAATTATATATGAAATCATCAAGATATCTTGATTTACTCAACATGCGCTTATCCATCAGCCAATCAACAACCTCCATACAAAATGAGCTGTTTCACAAGTTCCGCAGTTCTGTGCAGAGAAAAACATGTAAGTGAAAGAACTGTTCATTTAAGTATACACTTGTTGTTCAAATTAGATACCATATTTATATATCATAAACCATTGGCATACAGAACAAGGTAAATTATATATTGTCTTAATTTTTGCAGCCTGTATTTTCAGTTTTGTAGTGGATTAACCTCACGAATCAGTATTTGTGCTGATCTCTTGCTATTAATATAAACTGGTGTAGTGAGGTAAATTATATACTGTTTTAGTAATATTATTATAATAATAATGAAGATTTTCTTAACATTAAAATGGTTTGTCACAAGACTACTTCAGGAAAAATCGACAAATAATTAGAAATTGACACCCTTCCTAGTCTTGTTCACATTATACTAGGATAGTTGGCGCATCTGGAGACATTTGGCACGTTTGACTAAAGATTGCAGACTCCTATTGCTATGGAAAGTCATCTAGAGTTGATTGTTTACTAGTGTGACAGTTGTCGTACAATCTTCCATTGTTATACACCTCCCGTCCTTCAAGTTTAATACACACCTGGCCATATTGATTCTGTGTCACCAGAACAATTTAAACACAGACACCTTTCAAGTAACTGCCATCATGTGGCTGATAATACAAATTAATTGTTGCGCAATATATTGTGAAGAACACTATAAAAACTGACACCTCCCTTTAGAATTGTTTTATTTCAACACAGGGTAAATGGGCACATGCAAATGCATCATGTTTTATGTGCGGAGGCCCAAGCTGTTGTGCCTAGTACTTACCTATATATATTTACATTTGAGACCATTTATTGTAGGTATCTGTTAATATTTTGACGATGTTCGTTTTGGTACACAACTATTCTTGCCCAAGTCAGTAATGATTATGAAGTCACTCAATGAATGTGTTACCATTAAATAGAATGGTGTACAAAATATCTCATTTAACCCTCTGGCTTCAATAGGGATTTCATACATTTATAACAAAAATTGCTATAGTTTTACGATAGGCCTACTCCAGTGATACTTCCTTGTGCTTGCTGGTGTATTGGTGAGCATCTTGGAGTCCCTCCCAGTCCTTCCTTGTGCTTGCTGGTGTATTGGTGAGCATCTTGGAGTCCCTCCCAGTCCTTCCTTGTGCTTGCTGGTGTATTGGTGAGCATCTTGGAGTCCCTCCCAGTCCTTCCTTGTGCTTGCTGGTGTATTGGTGAGCATCTTGGAGTCCCTCCCAGTCCTTCCTTGTGCTTGCTGGTGTATTGGTGAGCATCTTGGAGTCCCTCCCAGTCCTTCCTTGTGCTTGCTGGTGTATTGGTGAGCATCTTGGAGTCCCTCCCAGTCCTTCCTTGTGCTTGCTGGTGTATTGGTGAGCATCTTGGAGTCCCTCCCAGTCCTTCCTTGTGCTTGCTGGTGTATTGGTGAGCATCTTGGAGTCCCTCCCAGTCCTTCCTTGTGCTTGCTGGTGTATTGGTGAGCATCTTGGAGTCCCTCCCAGTCCTTCCTTGTGCTTGCTGGTGTATTGGTGAGCATCTTGGAGTCCCTCCCAGTCCTTCCTTGTGCTTGCTGGTGTATTGGTGAGCATCTTGGAGTCCCTCCCAGTCCTTCCTTGTGCTTGCTGGTGTATTGGTGAGCATCTTGGAGTCCCTCCCAGTCCTTCCTTGTGCTTGCTGATGTATTGGTGAGCATCTTGGAGTCCCTCCCAGTCCTTCATTGTGCTTGCTGATGTATTGGTGATGTATCTTAGGGGAGGTGTGGTGGAGTGGTCTTGCCACTGGCCTGGTAATCCAAAGGTCCCGGGTTCAAATCCCGATGCATCAATGGGAAGATATTATTGGGATGGAATTTGTGCTGTACCTAGTATCAGTGCATTACCACAAAGCCCACCGAAACGTCAATAAAATACCCTCATTGTTCCCTGATTAAATAGCACTGTATGAATATTCCCATATTCAAAATATGCTATAGGGGTGCAATGCCTGGCGAGTTATCTGCTCAACAGGTGGCGTTGTGTGTGTGTAAGTGTGAGAGTCCGAGTGTAGAGGGTGAGACAGTGAAGCACGGGAACGAGATGGCTTCAGAGATGGGGTCGTTTCGGGCCATGAGTGAGCACCGTGCCTCATGTGAAGGCAAGATGGCAGGTGCTCGTTGTACTCTACGTGCTTCACATGTCTCACTCCCTAGACTGGAACAAGACCTCACGGGCTTCACTGTTCATTGTAAAGCGGTGAATGTTAAGGCTCTCAGCCTATGCCCGAGAGGAAGTAAGTTGGAATATAGAAAAAAAAAAAAAAAAAAAAAAAAAAAATCTTGGAGTCCCTCCCAGTCCTTCCTTGTGCTTGTTGGTGTATTGGTGAGCATCTTGGAGTCCCTCCCAGTCCTTCCTTGTGCTTGCTGGTGTATTGGTGAGCATCTTGGAGTCCCTCCCAGTCCTTCCTTGTGCTTGCTGGTGTATTGGTGAGCATCTTTGAGTCCCTCCCAGTACTTTTCACTACCCTGAAACATGTTGCCATTTCCTACGAACAATGGAATGGAGAGTTGTTTGCCCTATAGGTTCCATGTTAGCAGCCACAGCCTGGTTGACACAAGACCTTGACCTGGGTGATTGTCCTGTTGGAAACTTTTAGAGATCTAGTGCATTATAACATAAGCACTCTCCCTTTTAGAGATCTAGTGCATTATAACATAAGCACTCTCCCTTTTAGACACCACTCAGCTACGACCTTTAGAGTTTCAGCCAAAAACCACTTACACAAACTTTTGGTGATGAATGTATAAACCCAACAGGATATTTGGTGAATCCCCCTCCCGCTCACCAGAATAGTGAAACTTCCCAAGTCTTACTGTTCAACATTTAAGCTCGATGTTCACGCAATACGTGAAGAGGAATCCAGAGAGAGTCGAAACTTCTCATGTTATCGTTTTTCCGTCACCTGGATATAAGTTCTCCTTTTCGATGTTCATGGTATTCAATGTACTATTAAATTACATTAGCTGAAAGTTAGAGTATCTTGGGATGAGCTAGATCAAGTTGAGGTTATTGCAACTACTATTAATGAGTGTTGTGTAGGTCAAGAAATAATGATGGTAGTTGTTAGAATGAATGTGTTTACTATACCCCAACACTTGACTCTTTGATGTTATATTGGCTGATGATGATGAGTGTAGCTGAAGAGGCAAGATGATGGGGCAGAGGTGGCGGATGATAATGATGATTTATGACAGTTTTTTTGTTTATGGTAGATCTAATGTTTGGTAGCTCTCTCTCTCTCTCTCTCTCTCTCTCTCTCTCTCTCTCTCTCTCTCTCTCTCTCTCTCTCTCTCTCTCTCTCTCTCTCAACGACAAGCAAAGTGGTAGAAACTGTCTATTTGAAAACACAAATGAAAATGCTGAAGAGTTTAACAAGTTCTTTGCAAATGTTGGAAAAAAAAACATTCGATGATACGCAATACGCAAGATATGGCAACACCGCTCCCCAACCCCATATACCCACACCTCTTCCTCACCTCACTCAAACTAATACCACATTATTTCGTCCTGAGCCAGTCGACCCCAAATACTATTATTCTAACCATCAACATCTTCACCAAACTAATTCGTTCGGTTCTGATAATATAGCGCTCAAATTCATAAAAGCCTCTCTTAACGTAATAATATATTATCTTAGTCATTATTAAATTATTAATACATCCATAGTCACAGGTAAATTTCCTTCATCCTGGAAACATGCGCTAGTTACTCCATTGTACAAAACTGGAGACCCTAATAATACAAGTAATTATCGCCCAATTTCTCTTCTCCCAATTTTTTCTAAAATCATCGAGAAGATCGTTGCTAACCAACTCGTTAATTTCTTAGAAAACAATAACATTATATCAAACTCACAACATGGCTTCAGACACAAACTCTCTACTGAAACAGCACTCACAGTTATCACAGACAAGATTTATGACAACATGGACAACAAACACATATCCCTCTTAACCCTCTGTGACTTGTCTAAGGCGTTTGATAGTGTAAACCATAATATTCTTATTAAAAAACTCCTACAAAATAACATTGACTCTTTCTGGTTCGAGGATTACCTCTGTGAAAGAACACAGTCCGTCCACATAAATAATACTATTTCCTCCATAGCAAAAAACCCTTACGGAGTCCCTCAAGGGTCTATTTTAGGACCAATTCTCTTCATTATTTTTGTCAAATGATATACTAAAATACATAAAAAATTGCCTACTAGCACAATATGCTGACGACACACAGTTCCTTCACAGTGGTCAATTAAACGAATTAAATAATATAATCGCTATATGTGAAGAAACTCTACGGATTGCAAATGCTTACTTCCAAGAAAATGATCTATTGCTGAACACCAAAAAGACTCCGTGTATCTTCATAGGAACACGTCAAATCATATAAAAAATACCAAGCAACACCACCATTCAATTCGGTGATACCAAAATCCAACCATCCATCCACGTAAAAAACCTGGGTGTTCATTTGGATCAGTATATGACCTTCGACAAACATTATAAGCCAAACAACAACAACAGTAATGGGGGCCATATTATACATAAATAGAACAAAACATTATTTTGATAAATCAACTCGAATCGCAGTTGTACAATCACTAGTATTAAGCATTCTGAACTACTGTAATATTTGGGGGACGACTAATGCATCACTAATCACGAAGGTTCAAAGGTTGCAAAACTTCGCGGCAGGAGTCGCAGATGGTAAAGCTAGGAAGTATGATCACGTTACACCCATTTTCAAAGAATTACAATGGCTAAGCATAAAGAAACAAATTACTTTTAATTCAGTACCCTTTTTTTTTTAAAGTCACCCACCACTACCCAGATCACTTCCTACCTCTCCCAACTGTTATCAATATTACCGATAGTAATACAAGACAACGACACAATCTTTATGTCCCCAGAACCAAGACTGACTCGGGAGCCAGAGCTATGTCTGTAACAGGTCCTAAGTTATGGAATCAACTACCATCGGATATCAAAGAGGCAAATACCGTACATGCATTTAAATCAAAGTTGAAAAAGAACTTATTAAATAATACATAATCTAAATATCGGGCCTCATTGTTCTCTATGGTAATATGATGTCCTATATATTCTTATTCATATTTTTATGACTGTATATATGTGGGTATTTCAATATAGATGCATATAGACTATGTACAGTCAAACAAATATGAATGTGTGTGTAAAAGTATGTAAGTCCACGCATATATATATACTGTATATGTATGTATCGCGTGTATATATGCATCTGAATGTGTATGTACAATCTAAGTTTATACCTTATACCTAAGTTTATACCTAAGTTAATACTTAATGTACACTTTGTAATTGTAATTATGAGCAGAATAACCACTTTTAAGTGGAAATAAAAAAAAAATATTATTATGACTCTCTCTCTCTATATATATATATATATATATATGTGTAGTAAAACTCGATAGGAAAATTGAAACAATATTGTTTCAATTTTCCTAGCGAGTTTTACTACATAATTTGATCACACGTATTTGTGATTTTACCTCCACATATATATATATATATATATATATATATATATATATATATATATATATAACAACAAACATAAACAACTTACTACATACCACTGTCATTACTACTACTATCTTCATTAACACTTCTTGTATGTTGTCTCTGTCCTAACGTTGAGGCAGATCCAACTAACCATTATCACCTTTATTTCTAGTAGTAAAAACCATATTAACAATAGACTTGGAGATCCACAATTCATCCTTGACCACGCAGAAGTATAACGTGGCCTCAACATATTATATCAATCTGCCGCACTACATAACATACTAACAATATAATTACTAACAAGCCTATATCCATTGTACGAGACAAAACTATGGCAACAATCCAACACCAACCAGAAGTATTCATATTCTTCGAGCCATCACTAGTTTAGAAGACAAAAAAATAGAATGCAAACAATCCCTCATCTCTCCATCATATTAAAGAAAAAATCTTCCTCAAATTGCCCCTTAAGGGGAGATGTGCCGGTTTTATTGGCTCATTTACTGTATGTATCATATTATTTGTTTAGTTTCCTCCCTAGACCTCCATCAAGCTTAGAAAAACACCCCCTAGACTCCCTCTCAAGGTAAATGTGTACATTTTTCGGTAGAAAAATGTCCCGGCCGAAGGCCGATTCCTCTTAAAATGTCAGGCTCGCTCTCTCTCGCCAGGAAAAAATCGACACCTAAATGCCACGAAAGGTCTTAAAATTGACAACGAAATGGGGCGAAAGGTGTTAAAATCGCCAAACTAATGGACCGAATGTCTCATAATCTCAAACCAAATGGGACTTAACACGAGGGAGAAAGTGGACCCGAAAAGCGGCCCATCTCCCCCCTTAAGCCCAATGATCCCCTTACCGGCACACATGCTAGCCATCGACACCGTTCCTTGTACCGCAGGATGCCGTACCTTAAGCCCAATGATCCCCTTACCGGCACACATGCTAGCCATCGACACCGTTCCTTGTACCGCAGGATGCCGTACCTTAAGCCCAATGATCCCCTTACCGGCACACATGCTAGCCATCGACACCGTTCCTTGTACCGCAGGATGCCGTACCTTAAGCCCAATGATCCCCTTACCGGCACACATGCTAGCCATCGACACCGTTCCTTGTACCGCAGGGTGCCGTACCTTAAGCCCAATGATCCCCTTACCGGCACACATGCTAGCCATCGACACCGTTCCTTGTACCGCAGGGTGCCGTACCTTAAGCCCAATGATCCCCTTACCGGCACACATGCTAGCCATTGTTACGGCTGGATCGGCAATACATATTCGGGATTCTTGATCGTAGGACAGAAATGGCTTATGTGACAACGACACGCTCGATTCCAGTCCCAAATACTATATGCTCCAGACAACAAAAGCACCAACGCCCTACAGAGTTATCGTCTATGGTAACGAGGTACCTTAACTCGGCGAAAGTGTACAACAGGGGTAGGCTATGAGGCTAAACTCCCTCAGACATTTATAGGTTACGTTATTACTAAAGAAATGCAATACTCAAGAAACTACGTTAATATTAAGCCTCTAATAATGTAGAATAGAAGCAGGCTAAAGGTATGACAGTGAAATGCTAAATGACAAATGTACACGCCTACTTGAAAGCGCGTGCACTAGAATAACTGTCCCCTACTAACATGCACTAGCATGTAGCATACAAGATGTTCATGATCCAGTAGATACCTAATAATACACACGGAAGGAACATAAATAGTAGTCACTTATTATAATAATGAATCTATACTTGGAATAACTAAAAGGTTGCAGGCAACAGTACTGCGCCGGTAGCCTACTACCGCATAGGCTACTTCGCTTCTCTCACTCTGTCTCCCCTCTGAGTCCGTATGCGCCCTACGCAACAGAACTCCGGACACAGCAGCAAAACGACAGTGCAGTTAATTGATACATGAAAGTATTAATAGTGTTGTCTTGTGTGTGAGTAATGTGTATTGTAAAGTGTTACATACATAAACTTAAAGAGAGCTGCAATGCATAGTAAAATAAAGATATATCCCACTCATCATCCCCATGTGTTCTAGCTAGCAGGCCAAGTCACAGGAACAACGAGTCCCAGCACCGAAAGCGAGAACCCAGGAAAAGACTGTAGAGAACACAAGGACAGATAAATTACGTTACTCTACTATACCGGCACTACGAGCGAGCTGTAGTCTCTGGTACTACACTCGCTCCTGGCTCGGTATGCAAATCAAGGCTAAGTCCTCGCCCCTCTACAGACAACTCCTGGGCATGGTCGGGCTCTTACACATGGCACCAGTCTAGTCACAAATTGGATGATGAGCGGGGCATATAACTCGTGAACATGTAGAACGTTCACCAACTATCCTCATCAAGAAGATCGCTGTTCACATTAACCCCTTAAATCTAATACATGTAAATATATGCTTGTCCTAAGAGTAATACGAGAGGTGAGTGCTGAAACTCCTTTAGGACCTCAAGGGAAGGGTATGCATTTAAATAGAGAGAAGAATGAAATGAGAGTAATGTCGTCAGAGAGAAAGAGTGCAACCGTGAGAAATTGGGAGAGAGGGCAAGGGATGTTAGAATCTCAAAGGTTCTAGGCAACCTGATCATGGAACACACAGCGAGCCTCCAGGCAATGTGCTGTACGACAACATGGGCAGCCCAGGCAGCATAGGCAGGCGGCAATGGACTACCAATCCTGTCGCGCCCAGCTATAAGCGCAAGGCTGCCAACCAGTCAATACGTCTGGCAACCACCCCCCCGGCAGCGTGGCGCGTTGCTACCCTCTCGCTCTGAAGCCTAACTCACTCTCTCTCTCTGAACTCCCATTGTCTTATCTATCAACTTCTCTATTGATACTACATATTAAATGGAAGGTCTCGACATGGCTTAAAACAAAACCCACCACTGGTTAGCACATGACGAGACCTTTGCAGAGATACAAAGAACATAGTTATAAGTTGTCACACTCAATATACATAGCTGCTGACGGTAGCCAGCACGGTACAGTGGTACGGGCGGTACAGTGGAGTACCAAGGAGTACAATCAGGTTGCGTTGCCACGCACTGGGTGCGTCACACCATCGACACCGTTCCTTGTACCGCAGGGTGCCGTACCTTAAGCCCAATGATCCCCTTACCGGCACACATGCTAGCCATCGACACCGTTCCTTGTACCGCAGGGTGCCGTACCTTAAGCCCAATGATCCCCTTACCGGCACACATGCTAGCCATCGACACCGTTCCTTGTACCGCAGGGTGCCGTACCTTAAGCCCAATGATCCCCTTACCGGCACACATGCTAGCCATCGACACCGTTCCTTGTACCGCAGGGTGCCGTACCTTAAGCCCAATGATCCCCTTACCGGCACACATGCTAGCCATCGACACCGTTCCTTGTACCGCAGGGTGCCGTACCTTAAGCCCAATGATCCCCTTACCGGCACACATGCTAGCCATCGACACCGTTCCTTGTACCGCAGGGTGCCGTACCTTAAGCCCAATGATCCCCTTACCGGCACACATGCTAGCCATCGACACCGTTCCTTGTACCGCAGGGTGCCGTACCTTAAGCCCAATGATCCCCTTACCGGCACACATGCTAGCCATCGACACCGTTCCTTGTACCGCAGGGTGCCGTACCTTAAGCCCAATGATCCCCTTACCGGCACACATGCTAGCCATCGACACCGTTCCTTGTACCGCAGGGTGCCGTACCTTAAGCCCAATGATCCCCTTACCGGCACACATGCTAGCCATCGACACCGTTCCTTGTACCGCAGGATGCCGTACCTTAAGCCCAATGATCCCCTTACCGGCACACATGCTAGCCATCGACACCGTTCCTTGTACCGCAGGATGCCGTACCTTAAGCCCAATGATCCCCTTACCGGCACACATGCTAGCCATCGACACCGTTCCTTGTACCGCAGGGTGCCGTACCTTAAGCCCAATGATCCCCTTACCGGCACACATGCTAGCCATCGACACCGTTCCTTGTACCGCAGGGTGCCGTACCTTAAGCCCAATGATCCCCTTACCGGCACACATGCTAGCCATCGACACCGTTCCTTGTACCGCAGGGTGCCGTACCTTAAGCCCAATGATCCCCTTACCGGCACACATGCTAGCCATCGACACCGTTCCTTGTACCGCAGGGTGCCGTACCTTAAGCCCAATGATCCCCTTACCGGCACACATGCTAGCCATCGACACCGTTCCTTGTACCGCAGGATGCCGTACCTTAAGCCCAATGATCCCCTTACCGGCACACATGCTAGCCATCGACACCGTTCCTTGTACCGCAGGATGCCGTACCTTAAGCCCAATGATCCCCTTACCGGCACACATGCTAGCCATCGACACCGTTCCTTGTACCACAGGGTGCCGTACCTTAAGCCCAATGATCCCCTTACCGGCACACATGCTAGCCATCGACACCGTTCCTTGTACCGCAGGGTGCCGTACCTTAAGCCCAATGATCCCCTTACCGGCACACATGCTAGCCATCGACACCGTTCCTTGTACCGCAGGGTGCCGTACCTTAAGCCCAATGATCCCCTTACCGGCACACATGCTAGCCATCGACACCGTTCCTTGTACCGCAGGATGCCGTACCTTAAGCCCAATGATCCCCTTACCGGCACACATGCTAGCCATCGACACCGTTCCTTGTACCGCAGGGTGCCGTACCTTAAGCCCAATGATCCCCTTACCGGCACACATGCTAGCCATCGACACCGTTCCTTGTACCGCAGGGTGCCGTACCTTAAGCCCAATGATCCCCTTACCGGCACACATGCTAGCCATCGACACCGTTCCTTGTACCGCAGGATGCCGTACCTTAAGCCCAATGATCCCCTTACCGGCACACATGCTAGCCATCGACACCGTTCCTTGTACCGCAGGATGCCGTACCTTAAGCCCAATGATCCCCTTACCGGCACACATGCTAGCCATCGACACCGTTCCTTGTACCGCAGGGTGCCGTACCTTAAGCCCAATGATCCCCTTACCGGCACACATGCTAGCCATCGACACCGTTCCTTGTACCGCAGGGTGCCGTACCTTAAGCCCAATGATCCCCTTACCGGCACACATGCTAGCCATCGACACCGTTCCTTGTACCGCAGGATGCCGTACCTTAAGCCCAATGATCCCCTTACCGGCACACATGCTAGCCATCGACACCGTTCCTTGTACCGCAGGATGCCGTACCTTAAGCCCAATGATCCCCTTACCGGCACACATGCTAGCCATCGACACCGTTCCTTGTACCGCAGGGTGCCGTACCTGGCCGACCGTCGTTATGAGACAATATAAAGGGGAAGGGGAAGTGGTACGTTGCCTATCCCATTTCTTTAAGGGGAGGCAGACCGTTTTGCTGGACCCCCTTTCTCCCTATTGTTTAGCCCCACTAGTTTTGAGATTATAAGACGATCGGCCCATTAGTTTGGCGATTTTAACATATTTTGCCCCATTTCGTTGTCAATTTTAAGACCTTTCGTGCCATTTAGGTGTCGATTATTTCCTGGCGAGCGATAGCGAGCCTGCAATTTTAAGAGGAACCGGCCTTCGGCCGGGACATTTTTCTACCGAAAAATGTACACATAAATCTTGAAGGGGGGTCCAGGGGGTGTTTTTTCTAAGCTTGATGGAGGTCTAGGGAGGAAACTAAAAAATAATATATATGAATAAATGAATTAATAGACCAAACAAACGGCCAGCCTCCCCTTAACTGTGGGTGCTCCCATTTAACTGCTTTGCTTTGTCTTCACTCGTAAGATAATCAGGTTAATGCGTTTCCTTCTGATTCTTTAGCGATTGTTCATTAAAGTTGTAGCTGAACTTTTGAATTCGGCTGTACAGTTGTGCACATAAGTTATCTCCCTCACCGCGAGTTTATGTATGGAAGCCAAATATTTATAAATTAATCAAAGTATTTTTGTTATACAACAGTTTTAACATATGGTTAATTAGCTAATTCAAAGCAAACTGTTATATATTGTTTTACTTAAGCTTTGTTTCCACATAGCGATTTTGATTAGTTGTTTTGTCGTTTTACAGTGTTCGTATTAGTTTGGGTTTGTTTATTTTGCAAGTTTTACATTATAATATTACGTCGATCATACTATTTGTACTTCCATATATAAAATAATTGAGCTGGAGAGAACTTTTCTTGTCGACTGTACGTTTGGCAACACATCCCCGCCTGCCTGCGAAGTTGCCAACTGTCGCAGCGGAAACCCCCGAGTAAAATTGCCATTCATCCTGGTATCTACCTCGCAATCTGCCTTTCCCGTATATCTGGAGCTGTATAAATCATGTATCTGCATTCCATCTAGACGCTTCTCTGGCGCTCTCTACATACTAAGGCCTGCTAGTGACGTTAGTACTAGAGCTTCTCTGGCGCTCTCTACATACTAAGGCCTGCTAGTGACGTTAGTACTAGAGCTTCTCTGGCGCTCTCTACATACTAAGGCCTGCTAGTGACGTTAGTACTAGAGCTTCTCTGGCAGTCTCTACATACTAAGGCCTGATAGTGACGTTAGTACTAGAGCTTCTCTGGTGCTCTCTACATACTAAGGCCTGCTAGTGACGTTAGTACTAGAGCTTCTCTGGCGCTCTCTACATACTAAGGCTTGCTAGTGACGTTAGTACTAGAGCTTCTCTGGCGCTCTCTACATACTAAGGCCTGCTAGTGACGTTTGTACTAGAGCTTCTCTGGCGCTCTTTACATACTAAGGCCTGCGAGTGACGTTAGTACTAGAGCTTCTCTGGCGCTCTCTACATACTAAGGCCTGCTAGTGACGTTAGTACTAGAGCTTCTCTGGCGCTCTCTACATACTAAGGCCTGCTAGTGACGTTAGTACTAGAGCTTCTCTGGCGCTCTCTACATACTAAGGCCTGCTAGTGACGTTAGTACTAGAGCTTCTCTGGCGCTCACTACACACTAAGGCCTGCTAGTGATGTTAGTACTAGAGCTTCTCTGGCGCTCTCTACATACTAAGGCCTGCTAGTGACGTTAGTACTAGAGCTTCTCTGGCGCTCTCTACATACTAAGGCCTGCTAGTGACGTTAGTACTAGAGCTTCTCTGGCGCTCTCTACATACTAAGGCCTGCTAGTGACGTTAGTAGTAGAGCTTCTCTGGCGCTCTCTACATACTAAGGCCTGCTAGTGACGTTAGTACTAGAGCTTCTCTGGTGCTCTCTACATACTAAGGCCTGCTAGTGATGTTAGTACTAGAGCTTCTCTGGCGCTCTCTACATACTAAGGCCTGCTAGTGACGTTAGTACTAGAGCTTCTCTGGTGCTCTCTACATACTAAGGCCTGCTAGTGACGTTAGTACTAGAGCTTCTCTGGCGCTCTCTACATACTAAGGCCTGCTAGTGACGTTAGTACTAGAGCTTCTCTGGCGCTCTCTACATACTAAGGCCTGCTAGTGACATTAGTACTAGAGCTTCTCTGGCGCTCTCTACATACTAAGGCCTGCTAGTGACGTTAGTACTAGAGCTTCTTGGGAAAGTATTCAGGTGGTTAATGCGCTTGGTAGGGGATTTATAAGATATTTGGGCCCATAAACTTAACAATTTCAGTAGGATGACATTTTTACTTATTTGAATATAGCTACTACAATACGATTTATTCGGCTTACGAAGAACTTACGATATATATATATATAATGTGATGTAAAACTAATGTTTAATCATAATATTTGGACATGTGATGCCTTTCTTCCTTATGCAGCTTTAGGATGTATGTCTAGCAATCAAAGATATATATAAGAGAACTCTACTAACTCTTTTACTATCACAGACCCTTCTTAATTAGAGTGAACTAATTTAATGACAGCTAGAATATAGCTGACATATAAGATCATCCGAACTGAAAGGGTAAAATAATGTTTCTTCTAAGTTGCTGCGCGCTTCCGATCACAACTGGTATTACTTTCATTTTTCATTTAGCTTAATTAAATTCTTGTCAGTCACATTAAAACAAACATTAAGTTTAATTTGTTGTTATAATATAGCATGGGACATATTTAGTTAATGGTTAAGGTGTCTAAAAATCTGTGTGTGATAACCCGGGTTCGAATCCTGGTGGATCACATATGTGCTTTCATTAATTTCATTGGAGGTGTTTGGTGTTGTGGTGAAATTAATAAAAACTAGATAATACAGGAAGCGTGTTATATATTTAGCTCCCTGTGTTATTCTAAAAGAGGCAATGATTAATGTGAAGTATGCCACAGGTTAAAGATTGTAACGTGACGTAGACCCACCTCTCTCTCTCTCTCTCTCTCTCTCTCTCTCTCTCTCTCTCTCTCTCTCTCTCTCTCTCTCTCTCTCTCTCTCTCATATCTGGCTCTTTTATCTTTGACTGGCTACCCGTCACTCTTTGCCTGCGTCATTCATCACACTCACTTGTAGCATTCTCCACTTATCACTCACTCTTGCGCCACACACATACACGCACAGTCTTTCATATCCAACTCTCCCTCCAGACATATGATTTACTAGAAGATTATCCCCATCCCGATTGCTTCTCGAGCCAGCTATTAAGGGGAGGTTTCTAGTTTGTTTCCTACTCCTCCAGCAATCTTAAAATTTCAGCCCCTTGACCCCCTTTCAAGATAAATTTGTACATTTTTCGGTAGAAAAATGTCCCGGCCGAAGGCCGATTACTCTTAAATTACAGGCTCGCTTTCGCTCGCCAGGATAAAATCGACACCTAAATGGCACGAAAGGTCTTAAAATTGACAGAATGGGGCGGAAATTCTTAAAAATCACCAAACTAATGGGGCAAACGTCTTAAAATCTCAAAAGCAATGGGGCTAGACATGAGGGAGAAAGGGGTCAAGAAAAAAGTCCCTCAAGTGGAAATCTCCCCTTAAACTCAATAATAGTAAACGCTACGGGGTTTAAACAACATCTGATACACGTGTGATTAAATATTTGTCAAGCTAATCGAGGGGCCCTTGATTACCCACGCCAAGTCTCATCTCCGTAGTCCCAAGTGAGCTATAGCAATGTCTGGAAATATTACGCTCGATGGCATGCAGTTGGCGTGTTGTTTTCCTTGCTTCCTAAACCTGCAGGGCCGTACCGAATCACCACTCCAGCCTCATTTATTTTCCACACGCCACCTAGTATTCTCAATAGGTACTGTTCTTCACTGCACTAGTTTGCATTTGGAAATACTCATGCAATATCAATGTAATGGAAACAGCATGCATGTTTGTTACGATATGTTGGTGTGCTTTGAGGTGAGCTACTGAAACTGAACATTGCACAGCTTTTATCCTGATAATATTTCCCCTTGATACTTTGGGATGTTAACCGCCGATAATTTATGGCTACTGGTTCAGTAGAAAGACCACTCGGACACACCTACCCTGTGTCAAGCACACACTCATACTCTCTCTCTCTCTCTCACTCCCACACTCTCTCTCTCTCTCTCTCCTCTCTCGCTCTCTCTCTCTCTCTCTCTCTCTCTCTCTCTCTCTCTCTCTCTCTCTCTCTCATGATTAAACACATAAAAACGCAATTATTCTTTTCTTCCATATAATTCCTTGTCTTTTCATTGCAGTCTCTTCAAACCTCGCGTGATGAGTCCATAGCACACCAATCATATGATCCGACAATTATCTCCAACTCTGACAGAAACAATCTCATTGTTTTCAATTATTCCAAAACGTAATTTCTTCATTTCTCAGCACGACCAATTTTCGACATGACTATCCCTTACTCTGCAACAACACACAAATGTAATAATCCCTTCCTCTTCTCACAAGATCTCTTTTTATCATGATCTTTCCTGAAATGATCTAAAACTACTATACTGAATCAGTGTCTCAGAAGTTATGTATACTCAACCAACTTCTTGTGGGTACTGTTCCTTTATACTGCTTCTTGTGTTGTACAGTAATAGGGTGCGCTCATTTGTAGAGTACTGTTTGTATGTGTGGGAAGGGTTCACTCCAACAATACTGTTCAAATGGGTAGCGTTAAAAGTGTTTTGTTTCATTAAGGGGAGGCTGGCCGTTTGTTTAGTCTATTAATTTATTTATTCATATATTTTTTTAGTTTCCTCTCTAGACCTCCATCAAGCTTAGAAAAAATACCCCCTAGACCCCCTTCAAGATAAATTTGTAAATTTTTCGGTAGAAAAATGTCCCGTCCGAAGGCCGGTTCCTCTTAAAATTGCAGGCTCGCTATCGCTCGCCAGGAAATAATCGACACCTAAATGGCAGGAAAGGTCTTAAAATTGACAACGAAATGGGGCGAAAGGTGTTAAAATCGACAAACTAATGGGCCGATCGTCTTATAATCTCAAAACTAGTGGGGCTAAACATTAGGGAGAAGGGGGTCCAGAAAAACGGTCTTCCTCCCCTTAATTCTCATTCTCTTGCTAATTCCAGGCCATTTGATTACATCGTACCTTGAATTTGGCTTTCTATCACTCTGTCAATCTGAAGGGGCACTAGCTACAGTCTTGCCTTTTGTTTCCTTCTTTAATATAGAAAGATAATGATATGTATTATTGTACAAGGAAGTCAGCATTAAGTGGAGTTTTTTTTGGCGGAATAGTCTCTTTCTTCAGTAGTTGATGTCTGTATTTTCTCTTTAGTTTGTTCGAACGTTTTATATATTGGTTTTCTTCATTATTAGTTTCCTCTCTCCATCAATGCAATACAAAAGAAGTGGGTGAGGAGAGCGGGAGGGAGGCGAGAGGAGGGTGGAATGGTGAGGAGGGTGGAGAGGTTGCAGGAGGAGGAAGTCAGGGAGGAGTACAGGAGAGCAGTGGAAAGACGACTAGGTGGGTTCGACCTGGAAGTTATGGAGGAAGTGGAGGAGATGAGCAAGGTGTTTAAGGATGAGATCTGTGCAGCATGTGAGGAGGTGTGTGGAGTGAGGAGAAGAGGGAGGGGAGTGAAAGGTACAGCATGGTGGACAGAAGAGGTAAGAATAGCTGTGGAAGAAAAGAAGAAAGCATATAGAGAGTGGTTGGGTAGTAGAGGGAATGAAGATTCCGAGAGACAGAAACGAGCGAGGTACGTGGAGAGTAAGAGGGTAGTGAAGAGAGTAGTGAAGGAAAGTAAGAGAAGAGTAGATGAGGAATTTGGAAGGAATCTGAGTGTAAAATGGAGGGAGAGTAAGAAACTGTTCTGGAAAGAAGTCAAGAAAGTTAGGGAAGGTAGCAAGGGAAACAGTAAGGGTGTGAAAGATAAGAATGGGAGAATGCTAGCCGAGAAGCAAGAGAGAGTCGAAAGATGGAGGGAGTACTTCAGTGAGTTGCTAAATGAAAGGAATGAAGAGCCAGCAAACATAGCTGGATATGGTATGGGAGGGAGAAGAAGAGAAGTAGTGGAGGAGGAGGTGGGGATCAGGAGGTCAGAAGTGTGGGAAGCCATGAAAAGAGTGAAGTTGGGGAAAGCACCAGGAACAGATGGAGTGTGTGGGGAAATGTTGAGGTATGGTGGTGAGATAGTGATAGAATGGGTATGGAAAATGTGCAAACTAGCATGGGAGAAGGGGAGTGCACCCGATGACTGGAAGACTGGCATAATAGTCCCCCTATATAAGGGCAAAGGGGAAAGAGGAGTGTGTGGTAACCACCGAGGAATATGTCTTCTAAGCGTAGTAGGGAAGGTATACAGTAGGGTAGTGATTGAGAGAGTGAGAGTGAGAACGGAGAAATGGATAGGCGACGAGCAGGGAGGCTTTAGGAAGGGAAGAGGATGTGTAGATCAGATTTTTACCCTGAATTGTGTTGTGGAGAAGTATCTGGAGAAGAAACAAAAGGTGTATGTTGCCTTTATGGACTTGGAGAAGGCCTATGACAGAGTGGATAGAGAAGGTTTGTGGAAAGTACTTAGAATATACGGAGTAGAGGGCAAGTTGCTGAAAGCAGTGAAGAGCATGTATGAGGGTGCAAAGGCGGCAGTACGTGTGGAGAGTGAGCAGAGCGAGTTCTTTGACCTGAATGTTGGTTTGAAACAGGGGTGTGTGATGTCCCCGTGGTTGTTTACTGTATATATGGATGGAGTTATGAAAGAAATACTATCAAGAGCAGTGGATGTTGGTGTATCGCTGAAAAGGGAGGGAATTGAGTGGAAGCTACCTATACTGCTGTTTGCGGATGATACAGTTCTGATGAGTGATAATGAATGGGAGTTGCAGGGTCTGGTAAATGAGTTTGGAACAGTGTGCGAAAAACGGAATTTGAAGGTAAATACGGGGAAGAGCAAGGTTA
>JBAKBP010033147.1:0-22229 GCA_037953745.1 Lithodes maja
CTACAGACAACTCCTGGGGCATGGTCGGGCTCTTACACATGGCACTAGTCTAGTCACAAATTGGATGATGAGCTGGGCATATAACTCGTGAACATGTAGAACGTTCACCAACTATCCTCATCAAGAAGATCGCTGTTCACATTAACCCCTTAAATCTAATACATGTAAATATATGCTTGTCCTAAGAGTAATACGAGAGGTGAGTGCTGAAACTCCTTTAGGACCTCAAGGGAAGGGTATGCATTTAAATAGAGAGAAGAATGAAATGAGAGTAATGTCGTCAGAGAGAAAGAGTGCAACCGTGAGAAATTGGGAGAGAGGGCAAGGGATGTTAGAATCTCAAAGGTTCTAGGCAACCTGGTCATAGAGCACACAGCGAGCCTCCAGGCAATGTGCTGTACGACAACATGGGCAGCCCAGACAGCATAGGCAGGCGGCAATGTACTACCAACCCTGTCGCACCTAGCTATAAGCGCAGGGCTGCCAACCGGTCCATACGTCTGGCAACCACCCCCCCGGCAGCGTGGCGCACCGCTACCCTCTCGCTCTGAAGTCTAACTCACTCTCTCTCTCTGAATTCCTATCATCTCATCTATCAACTTCTCTATTGATACTACATATTAAATGGAAGGTCTCGACATGGCTTAAAACAAAACCCACCACTGGTTAGCAAATGACGAGACCTTTGCAGAGATACAAAGAACATAGTTATACGTTGTCACACTCAATATAAGCAGCCAGCATGGTACACGGTCCGTGACGGTACAGTGGAGTACCAAGGAGTACAATCAGGTTACGTTGCTACGCACTGGGTGCGTCACAGCCCCCCCAAGATTTTAGATAATCGACCTTAGAAGCATTATCAAAATCTGACAGGCAACCAACCGACCTGCTACCCTTAGCTGCCACTAATTGCAAAAGGTGCACAACAACTGAAGTGTGAATTATACATAAAACACAATATCGCATGCATCATGCTACAACAATAAAGACTTACAAAACTAAAACAAATTTTCTCGTTTATTTTATTGTTTTATAATCTTTTTGGACGGCGTTATGATAGCCTAATTTTACTCCTGCTCAACCCACACACCGTGCACGACTATCCTGGATCATCAACCCTTGATAGACAATCTGCTATCACGTTCTCACTCCCGGCAATATGCTGAATGTTGAGATTATACTCTTGGAGCATTAGGGACCACCTGGTCAACCGCATATTCCGATTGTGAAACTGATTTAGGAATTTCAAGGGATGATGGTCCGTATAAATCGTCACTACCGGGCCGTAGGCTGGAACATAAACTTCGAAATGTTTGAGCGACAAAACGATAGCAAGAAGCTCCTTCTCTATAGTCGAGTAATTCCTTTGTGCCGAATTAAACTTGCGAGAAAAGAAGCTCACTGGGTGTTCCAAGCCCTCGGAATCAGTCTGCAGTAACACTGCCCCGGCACCCACACCGCTGGCATCAGTCGCCAGCTGAAAACTCCTGGAAAAGTCTGGGGCTCTCAAAATCGGATGTGTACACAGCAGGTGCTTGACTAGGTCGAAAGCCCTCTGACACTCCGAAGCCCAACAGAACTTCACTGACTTCGACAGTAGATCAGTTAACGGTGCTAAGACAGTAGAGTATCCCCGGATGAAGCGCCTATAATAGCCTATCATACCTAGGAACCGCATGACCTGGCGCTTAGTGGTGGGCCTGGGAAACATATTGATAGCCTGTATCTTGCTCAGGGGGGGGCACACCCGGCCTAACCCGACCACGAAGCCAAGATACTGCACAGTAGCCTTTACAAACTCGCACTTCCTCAGGTTCACCACCAGCCCAGCATCGTGCAACTTCCCAAACAGGGTCTCTAAGTGCCTTAGGTGATTTTCAAAATTGTCATCATACACTATCACGTCATCAAGGTAGACCGTGCAGTTAGGGATTTCGTCACAAATATCGTTCATCAGGTTCTGAAACGTGGCAGGTGCGTTCTTAAGCCCATAAGGCATTACGTTACATTGGTAGGTCTTGCCATCTACCACAAAACCACAAACTTGCTTAGCTCGGTCCGACAGGGGTACTTGCCAGTAGCCTTTTACAAGATCAATTTTAGTAAGGTACTTTGCATTCCCTATCTTGTCCACGCTGTCGTCAACTCGAGGCAAAGGGTAAGGGTTGGTAGTGGTCAAGCCATTTAGCCTACGAAAATCTATGCAGAACCGCACCTTGCCGTCAGGTTTTGGCTGCAACGTGACGGGTGATGTCCACTTCACATAACCTTCAGTGATCATCCCTCTCTCAACCATGTACTTTAACTCCTCCCGTAAAGCTGGCAACTTTACCGGGGGCACACGGTAGGGCACTGACTTGAAGGGCACATTATCACCGACGTCCACGTCGTGCGTTACCTGAGTAGTGAGACCTGGGTGTTCGGCGAAAACAGAGGGGTATGACCTGAACAGGCCTAGGACAGCAGCACCCTGGTGCTCAGGCAGGTGACTTACAGCTTGCCTAGCCTCTTGTTCAGTATTCCCCGCCCACTGTTCCGCGGAAATGACACAGTCCCAGCTATCCTCCTCAGCAGCATGACTGTCCCCACCTCCTTCTCCACCCTGGCCGCTGCAGGCCAGCACAGGGACAGTGAGAGGCTCTGAGGGGCGTCTCACATACTCTTTCATGAGGTTAACATGACATAACTGATGTTTTTTTCTACGGTCAGGTGTTGCAACGAGATAATCAAGGTCGGACAGTTTCTTAGCCACCACATACGGCCCAATAAACTTGGCAGAAAGGGGGTGTCCAGGCAAAGGTAAAAGCAACATTACCTCCTGACCCACCGAAAACTCCCGAAGCTTCACCTTGGCGTCATACTGGTGCTTCATGACCGCCTGTGCATTAACCAAGTTATTACCTGCCGCTGCCATGCAACCTATAAGTCTCTCCCGGCTCTCAAGGATATATTTAAGTACAGACCCCGGCTTCTCTTCGCCCTCCCAGATCTCTTTCACCATACTTAAAGGTCCTCTCACATTATGGCCAAAGACTAGTTGATTTGGACTGAACCCCAGGCTCTCTCCTGGGACTTCACGTGCAGCGAACAGAACATACGGCAGACCCAAATCCCAATCAGTGTCATGTTCTGCACAGTAACAGCGTAGCATACTCTTCAGGGTCGAGTGCCACCGCTCCAAGACTCCCTGACTCTCGGGATGGTAGGCTGACGACACTACAGAACATATACCGTGCAACTGAAGGGTTTGCTTGAACAATTTGGATGTAAAATTGCTCCCCTGGTCTGACTGCACCTCACGTGGAAATCCATAACGGGAACAGAACAATAATAAGTTTTTAACAACTGCCTTTGCCGAGCCGTTTCTCATGGGGTATGCGTCCGGGTATCTCGTAGCCACATCCATGATTGTCAACAGGAATTTATTGCCACTACTAGTAGGCGGGAAAGGGCCAACCAAATCTACTACAACTTTGCTGAACGGAGGCCCGGTGACAGGTATGGGAAACAAAGGTGCCTTCGGGATTGTCTGGTTAGGCTTCCCCGTTGTCTGGCAGGTCGCACACCCAGCCACCCATGCACAGACATCAGCCTTGACCCCAGGCCACCAGAAAAACCTGCCCAATGCCGCCAATGTTTTTGTTACCCCCAAATGACCCGCCACCGGCACATCATGCGCCAGACACAATAAGGACTCTCTATACTTATTTGGAACAACCACCTGGTCTACTACCCTCGCACCGCCCTCCCACTTCGATTTGGGGTCTAGAAATCTGCGGTACAATATCCTGTTGAGCCTAAAGAAATCTCCCGGCTTCGCATCCCCATCTTCCTCCAACTCTATGGCACCATTGCTATAACGAGCTAGGCTAGCGTCTTGCAGCTGCTGCTCACTAATGTCCCTGGGCGTCAATGCATCAAGATGGTTTTGTAATAAGACATTACCCCGGCTAGTAGGCTCTACTGCCTTAGTGGCTCTCGCTATAGCTCTTGCCTCACGCGAAGTCTTACCCAACTCTGCCTTGTTACACACCATATCTGGGCCAGAGTCAACTCCCGTGTTTATTATAGGTCCAAGTACCGAATCACCGAGAAGTGCAGCAGAATCAATGTCCCTTTTCCTGCCCTTAGCAACCTTCTCCTGATCCTTCCTCCACTGTCCCCGAGGTTGAGTGCTAGGCTGTGCAGGAGCCGCAGAGCGAGATCGGGTTACCACACAGGCCATCTCATCCTGTTGGCACCTCCCAACCCATTCCCGATTCTCACCATCCACGTCGGCCGCCCTCTCGGCAACGACTAAGGGTGGAGTCCCGGAAGTGGGCACCGCAAAGTCGTTGCCGAGAAGAAGGTCGACGCCCTCAACTGGCAAACACTCAACGATCCCTACATCCAGCTCCCTGCACACCTCTCCCACTCTCAACTCCAACCTCACAAGTGGGTATGACCTCGTAGCATTTATACCCTGCACCACAACAACTCTGGCCGCATTTATCGGTTTCCCTGTGAAGTTCCTCAACAAAGTTTGCGAAGCCCCCGTATCCCTCAGCAAGTCAACCCTCCGTAGTTCACTCCCCCAGCTCACAAACCCGTGCCCCCGATGGCTACAGAAAGTGTCCCGGACAGGTGTCGAGCCTTCCGTACGCTTCTTTACCGCGTGTGCCTCAGCTGCTGACAACCTACCCCGGGCAGTTGCTGCAGCCTTCAGAGACACACCGATACTGTGAACCAATGACACCGGCTTAGCGGGAGTGTTACTAGGGCACTCACGTGAATAATGGCCTAGCTTCTGACATTTGTAACATTTCACATCCCCAATGGGCTTCTTCCCTTGTGCGGGCGAAGAAGGGGCCTGACCTTTAGTAAACGGGAGAGGCTTGTGTTTGTAGGTGTTATTAGGTGCAATGCATTTAGTGTGGTTATGTGTGTCATAGGATTTGTTATTATCGAAAACTCTGGTGGGTGGGGTATAGCGCCCCTTCTGCCCTGACTCAGCCCTCTGAGCGGCACCGCAACCACGAATCAATGATAATCTGAGGTCTGCCATCTTGGCAGCCTCCTCTACTGTCTTGGGACATTTTTCCTTAATGTTCAGCGTTAGATCGGTTCCAGTGCATTGGTAAAACTGTTCCAGATAGAAAAGTTGCTTAATTTCCTCAGCCGACTCTGCGTGCTCGGACCGAAACCAGTTATTACCTGCATCTGTTAAGTCCCGTGCGTGCTCCATAAAACTGACGTCGCTCTTCTTATTCACGCCACGGAACTTCAATCTATAAGTTTCGGGTTGCAGTTCGTAGGCCCGGAGCACAGCCTCCTTCACCAGTCCATACACTACACTCTCGTCCAGTGACAGTGCATCGTAGGCTTTCAACCCCTTACCCACTAGACGTGATGAAACTAATGCTGCCCATTTAACCTCCGGCCAGTCATACTCACGACACTTCTTTTCGAAACGAGCAAAAAACTCAGTCACTGCTGTCTCATCAAATGCAGGTACTAACTTAATTAAATGCGAAAGTGAGTCTGTAACCCGGTGCCCACCACCGAGATGACGCCCCGTGGTCTCTACTCTAGACTTCTCGACATCCATTTCAGCCTGGTACCTGGTTGCATCCTGATTGGCTTGGATTCTAGCAACCTCTATGCGTTCTATACTAGCCTGTTGTATCTGAGTCTCCTGCAGCTTAAACTTAGCTAGTTCTAGCTGAAATACATCTCAGGAGACAGGCCTGGGGGGGGAGAGCACAAAATGGGGGATCCACACCGAGACGTGTTTACGGGTAAGCCAGCTTGCCCTTGAGAACCCTCCTGCTGCATCGTGCTAAGACTCGCTGGCTGAGGGCCCAGCTCAGGGGTAGAGTGGAATGGAGGCTTGGAGGGAACCCCCCAAGACCCCACTCCACCCACCGCCCCATCGCCATCACCCAACAAACATGCCACCAAATTCTTCTTGGGCCAACTGTCAGGACAGTCCCGCCCCAAAACCGTGGCTAAACAGCGAAGACCGTAACAATCAATAGCCTGCAGGCGCTGTTCGGTCAAAGGTGTCTGCAAAAATGCCCGGGCATCCCTCTCTCCACTTATAACACTCCCCTCCCTAAACATCTGTTGTACTTGCTGGTTACTAGGCTGTACCGTGTTATCCTCCCCCGTAAATGATGAGTCATTAGACATAGTGCTGGTTATACAATTGCTGTTCATAAAAAAAAAGAAGTGCTTATTACTAATTGCAGTCTCGACTCACAAAATGTTAAAGATGCTTGAATGACTCTACTCTAGACACCCCTAACGAAACAATCTGCAAGTCCACCAATACAATAATGACACAATAAAAATTCCTCCAATATGCAAGAAAATTCTAGCCAGCTCTACTAGGTAGCATAGAATAGTTCTCCAAAAAACATGTGATAGGATACTACTGAATCTTGTGCAAGGTCGCCATTTTGTTACGGCTGGATCGGCAATACATATTCGGGATTCTTGATCGTAGGACAGAAATGGCTTATGTGACAACGACACGCTCGATTCCAGTCCCAAATACTATATGCTCCAGACAACAAAAGCACCAACGCCCTACAGAGTTATTGTCTATGGTAACGAGGTACCTTAACTCGGCGAAAGTGTACAACAGGGGTAGGCTATGAGGCTAAACTCCCTCAGACATTTATAGGTTACGTTATTACTAAAGAAATGCAATACTCAAGAAACTACGTTAATATTAAGCCTCTAATAATGTAGAATAGAAGCAGGCTAAAGATATGACAGTGAAATGCTAAATGACAAATGTACACGCCTACTTGAAAGCGCGTGCACTAGAATAACTGTCCCCTACTAACATGCACTAGCATGTAGCATACAAGATGTTCATGATCCAGTAGATACCTAATAATACACATGGAAGGAACATAAATAGTAGTCACTTATTGTAATAATGAATCTATACTTGGAATAACTAAAAGGTTGCAGGCAACAGTACTGCGCCGGTAGCCTACTACCGCATAGGCTACTTCGCTTCTCTCACTCTGTCTCCCCTCTGAGTCTGTATGCGCCCTACGCAACAGAACTCCGGACACAGCAGCAAAACGACAGTGCAGTTAATTGATACATGAAAGTATTAATAGTGTTGTCTTGTGTGTGAGTAATGTGTATTGTAAAGTGTTACATACATAAACTTAAAGAGAGCTGCAATGCATAGTAAAATAAAGATATCACCCACTCATCATCCCCATGTGTTCTAGCTAGCAGGCCAAGTCACAGGAACAACGAGTCCCAGCACCGAAAGCGAGAACCCAGGAAAAGACTGCAGAGAACACAAGGACAGATAAATTACGTTACTCTACTATACCGGCACTACGAGCGAGCTGTAGTCTCTGGTACTACACTCGCTCCTGGCTCGGTAGGCAAATCAAGGCTAAGTCCTCGCCCCTCTACAGACAACTCCTGGGGCATGGTCGGGCTCTTACACATGGCACTAGTCTAGTCACAAATTGGATGATGAGCTGGGCATATAACTCGTGAACATGTAGAACGTTCACCAACTATCCTCATCAAGAAGATCGCTGTTCACATTAACCCTTAAATCTAATACATGTAAATATATGCTTGTCCTAAGAGTAATACGAGAGGTGAGTGCTGAAACTCCTTTAGGACCTCAAGGGAAGGGTATGCATTTAAATAGAGAGAAGAATGAAATGAGAGTAATGTCGTCAGAGAGAAAGAGTGCAACCGTGAGAAATTGGGAGAGAGGGCAAGGGATGTTAGAATCTCAAAGGTTCTAGGCAACCTGGTCATAGAGCACACAGCGAGCCTCCAGGCAATGTGCTGTACGACAACATGGGCAGCCCAGACAGCATAGGCAGGGCGGCAATGTACTACCAACCCTGTCGCACCTAGCTATAAGCGCAGGGCTGCCAACCGGTCCATACGTCTGGCAACCACCCCCCCCGGCAGCGTGGCGCACCGCTACCCTCTCGCTCTGAAGTCTAACTCACTCTCTCTCTCTGAATTCCTATCATCTCATCTATCAACTTCTCTATTGATACTACATATTAAATGGAAGGTCTCGACATGGCTTAAAACAAAACCCACCACTGGTTAGCAAATGACGAGACCTTTGCAGAGATACAAAGAACATAGTTATACGTTGTCACACTCAATATAAGCAGCCAGCATGGTACACGGTCCGTGACGGTACAGTGGAGTACCAAGGAGTACAATCAGGTTACGTTGCTACGCACTGGGTGCGTCACAATATATATATATATATATATATATAAATAACCCCTTGAGGATTACGACGCGTCTTGACAGTTTATTCTGGCTAGTATCAGACGATTTTATTAAGATTAGGAAGGGCGTGTGGGAGTCAGAGGGTTAAGGGGAGGTCTCCACTTGAGGGATTTTTTTCTTGACCCCTTTCTCCCTCATGGTTAGCCCCATTGTTTTTGAGATTTTAAGACGTTTGCCCACATAAGTTTGGTGATTTTAAGAATTTCCGCCCCCATTCTGTCAATTTTAAGACCTTTCGTGCAATTTAGGTGTCGATTTTATCCTGGCGAGCGATAGCGAGCCTGTAATTTAAGAGCAACAGGCCTTTGGCCGGTACATTTTTCTACCGAAAAATGTACAAATTTATCTTGGAAGGGGTCAAGGGGGTGACATTTTAAGATTGCTGGAGGAGTAAGAAACAAACTAGAAACCTCCCCTTAATGAAGATGGTATGTACCCTTTTGATGCCCACAGAACCTTCCTAATTTGTATAATATCGTCTAATGATAGCCAGAGTAAAGTGGCAAAATGCAGTATAGTCCTCAAGGGGTTAAGGGGGTGACCTGCTCTTGTTTCTCTTTCTGGGTTGTATCCATTCGGCCCCATTCAGCCTACTGTTTTAAGACGTGTATCCCCATCCAGGTGTCGATTTATACCTGGCGAGCGATAGCGAGCGACCATATTTTGGATAATGAGTTAGACAGCTGGCTAAAGTTGTACATGAGTTAGACAGCTGGCTAAAGTTGTACATGAGTTAGACAGCTGGCTAAAGTTGTACATGAGTTAGACAGCTGGCTAAAGTTGTACATGAGTTAGACAGCTGGCTAAAGTTGTACATGAGTTAGACAGCTGGCTAAAGTTGTACATGAGTTAGACAGCTGGCTAAAGTTGTACATGAGTTAGACAGCTGGCTAAAGTTGTACATGAGTTAGACAGCTGGCTAAAGTTGTACATGAGTTAGACAGCTGGCTAAAGTTGTACATGAGTTAGACAGCTGGCTAAAGTTGTACATGAGTTAGACAGCTGGCTAAAGTTGTACATGAGTTAGACAGCTGGCTAAAGTTGTACATGAGTTAGACAGCTGGCTAAAGTTGTACATGAGTTAGACAGCTGGCTAAAGTTGTACATGAGTTAGACAGCTGGCTAAAGTTGTACATTTTTCGACAGAAACATGTCTTCGGCGAAACCATATTTCTTCATAAATGCCGGCTCGCTATCGCTCGCCACGAAAAATCTACCCCTGGATGAGTATGTCTTAAAACAGTAGGCTGAATGGGGCCGAATGGATACAACCAAGACAGCTAAAACAAGCAGGTGATCCCCCCCTTAAATGTACACAAACCAGAGAAGCACTGATCATATTAATCATAGTAAGACTAGACAAACCCACACAAGATGGCGTTAGTTGTCCAGATCCCTGTGTACTAAAGTGTTCTTGGGGAGGATCTGGTGCACCATCTTAAGGGGACAGGGGTTATTTTGGGGGACTATATATATATATATATATATATATATATATATATATATATATATATATATATATATATATATATATATATATATAAAGAGAGAGAGAGAGAGTGTGTGTGTGTGGGGGTCCTGTACCCCCCCCCCCCTCCCTCATGTTTAGACTCATTAGTTTTGAGATTTTATGACATTCGCTCCATTAGTTTGGCGATTGTAATACCTTTCGTACCATTTAACCATAAAGGGTTTCCTAGCGAGCGATAGCGAGCCTGCAATTTAGGAGCAACAAGCCTTTGGTCTGGATATTTAGGAGCAACAAGCCTTTGGTCTGGATATTTAGGAGCAACAAGCCTTTGGTCTGGATATTTAGGAGCAACAAGCCTTTGGTCTGGATATTTAGGAGCAACAAGCCTTTGGTCTGGATATTTAGGAGCAACAAGCCTTTGGTCTGGATATTTAGGAGCAACAAGCCTTTGGTCTGGACATTTAGGAGCAACAAGCCTTTGGTCTGGATATTTAGGAGCAACAAGCCTTTGGTCTGGATATTTTTCTTGCACTCATTTCTCTAAGGGGGGTCTGGCGGGTATATCTTTAAGGGGGGTGACCTGCTTCTTGTTATTTCTGTCCTTTTCTCTCTTTCTCTGGCTTGTATCCATTCGGCCCCATTCAGCCAACTATTTTAAGACGTTTATCCCCATCTAGGTGTCGATTTCTTTCTGGCGAGCGATAGCGAGCCAGCATTATATGAAGAAATCCGGCTTCGCCGGAGACATTTTTCTATCGAAAAATGTACAAATTTAGCCTGCTGTCAAACAAAAATAAAAAAATATGTTGGCTTGCTACCGCTCACCAGTAACAAATTGACACATGGGTGGGGATAAACGTCTTAAAACAGTAGGCTGAATGGGGCCAAATGGATACAAGCCAGAGAAAGATAGAAAAGGACAGAACAAAAACAGGTCACCCCCCTTAAGCTTGATGGATTTTGAGCAGCCCAGGAAGGATCTGTGTTATTAAAAGGGTTGATTGAGATAGTTCAAAGCCTTATAATTGCTAGAGACCCTTTCTAAACTGAATATAATTGATTAGTAGTACCCAGAGTAAATTAAAAAGGCTGTCGATGGTACAGAAGGGGATAAACAGCTAGACACGAGGCAATAATAGCTCAATAAGGCCATCTAAGATCAACAGGCAGAAACAGTAAGAATTATATATGACATTAACCTTTCAGAACCGGTGGCGTCCTTTTTATTTTATTCTGGCTCCTATTAGACGATTATATTAAGGGCCTTCGAAAATAACAGGCTTCTAACTATCTCGCTTAACACTTTTTACTACCACAGATTCTTCATAAGCTGCACAAAATCGTCTAAATATAGCTAGAATAAAAGTAAAAAGACGTCGCCGGTACAGAAGGGGTTAATGGTCCCTGGTACAGATGGTTACAATGGCCCATATATAATTATATACTGTATATATATATATATATATATATACTGTATATAATTATATAGTATATATAACATAAATATTACATTACCGACTAAGACAGATCCATCCTAATGAAAAGCAATAATACTAAATACTACTACTAAAACTGCTAAAAGACATTGACATTAAATATCTATCAAGACAGATTATTCTTAACACAAGCAGAACTACTACTACTACTACTACTACTACTACTACTACTACTACTATTACTACTACTACTACTAACCTTTACCTCCACTGTTCCGCATCAATGACCAAACAAAACAAAAGTAAAACAAAATAAAAGGAACATAATTATGACGTCATCGGATAAAACATACAACAACAAACTAAATGCATAATTTATGAAGACACTCATCTCACTTAATATATTAAAACACAATAATCATTATCATAAAATCCATCAAATAAAATCAACTCTTATAAAATAATTCAACAATATAATAGGATTTCAGAAATATTGAAGGTCACACTTAAATTTACACTAAACTATGCACATTCGATGACGGCAAAGAAACGCTCCAAACACTAAAACGAAGATCTGAAGGTGATCCATTTTTTGTAGAGATAAGTTGGGTGGCGGAACTGATATACAGTAGAGATGATGAAATGTGTCGGAAATAGCTTGCGGGACGGGAGGTGGCTGGAGTTATAAGGAGTTACAAGGAATAGTTAGTGTCTCCAAAGATCTTGCGGTCCATTTCAGGGAGATAGGCTACTCAAAATAAATATAACAAAATATATAAACAAACGAAGACTACGGAAATTAGTGTTGCTTTATGAAAGAGAAATGTATATGATTCAGTTTCTTAAGGGGAGATGTTTGGTTTAATTCCGGTACCCATAACCGAGGGTCCCACCTGCACTGTCCAGAGCCAGCCTGAGCCTTTCAGTACCTCCTCCCGCCACACCAACGCCAAGCCCCTTGCCCAACACGAACCAAGGGCAGCGCCGTCCATTGGGTCACCACAATAACAGGGTCTCCCCTTCGCCCGTTTTCTCACATCCAGAACGGGATCAGAATCCACAAGTCCCCCCAAGAAAGAGAGCGGCGCCCCCCCATAGTCCCAATCAAAACAAACCCCCGTAGACTACTTTGTCACCAAAAAGACGGTACTACGGCGCCGCACCACCGGAAGTGACGTCACCCGCAGCAGGCTGACCTGGGATTGGCCTGCTCCCGGGTCACCTCAGCCACCCGGGTGACCTGACGTCACCACCACCTGTCGCCGATTGGTCCCTGGAGGGGATCCGAAAGCGAATCCTGAGGGCTCTACCAATACTCTCCCCCCTACCCCCGTCGCCGGAGTAACAGGGGCCTATGTCGATAGTGGAAAGGGCCATGGTCGCCCTTTTTCCGTGCAGCCAAAAAGGGCAGAGGAATACCTACTGTAAAAGGTGACTAGGTACTCACACCAGGTTAAGGAAAGTATCTCACCTTCCCTCCTGAGTCTGAGTATTCTATAACCTCTCTAGGTGTTCCAGTGACCCTAAGCTCAGTGTGGTAACTAATTATTTGTTGTAAGTACCCTAACTATAAACGGCTAATCGCGACAGGTGTTAGTCAAGTGTATCTAAGATCTAGTATCTCTGTCAGCCTCACTGAAGAAAATACTGCTAGTTGACGCTTATACTATCCGTGGTTTGTCTGTCAGTCCCCCTACAGCGTAACATTTAATTCAACCAGTTTACCTTTATTTTGCACCCTCAACACGGAGGAAGTGGAGGAGATAAGCAAGGTGTTTAACACCTTATTGGCGGCCTTGGCGGTCTATTTGACCGTACCGCACAGCGTTATTTTTTTACCCTAAATAGGGTTGCTTACGTGATCATTTTCATGCCTAAATAAGACCCAGAGTGTAAAACAAGTATCTATCCCTGAAAGGGCGTAAACAGAGCTTTCCAATGACACCCGAATCATCCTTGTACGACCACTGGTTCTCTTGCAACGATTGTGCAACACGAGTGCAAAACCCCTGAAATAAGGTAATTTCCTTACATAATTCCCTGTGTAGCGAGTGAGAAAGATGGGAGGAAAGTAGAATACAGTTCAGTATGTCCACCGCGGTGGTGGGGAGCGGTCATAGGGTTGCTACGCTCGTTCCACTGCTCAGCTCTCTCTCTTAGCAACATTACGTGCTGAAAATGGCGTCGACAGATGTCGTGCACCGCCACATAGTCCAAATTTATTTCACTCGATATATGTTGCGCGCCGCCAGTTAAGGGTTAAGGAAGAGATCTGTGCAGCATGTGAGGAGGTATGTGGAGTGAGGAGAAGGAGGGGAGTGAAAGGTACAGCATGGTGGACAGAAGAGGTAAAAATAGCTGTGGAAGACAAGAAGAAAGCGTATAGAGAGTGGTTGGGTAGTAGAGGGATTGAAGATTTGGAGAGGCAGAAACGAGCGAGGTACGTGGAGAGAAAGAGAGTGGTGAAGAGAGTAGTGAAGGAAAGTAAGATAAGAGTAGATGAGGAATTTGGAAGGAATCTGAGTGTAAAATGGAGGGAGTGTAAGAAACTGTTCTGGAAAGAAGTCAAGAAAGTTAGGGAAGGTAGCAAGGGAAACAGTAAGGGTGTGAAAGATAAGAATGGGAGAATGCTAGCCGAGAAGCAAGAGAGAGTCGAAAGATGGAGGGAGTACTTCAATGAGTTGCTAAATGTAAGGAATGAAAAGCCAGCAAACATAGCTGGATATGGTATGGGAGGGAGAAGAGGAGAAGTAGTGGAGGAGGTGGGGATCAGGTCAGAAGTGTGGGAAGCTATGAAAAGAGTGAAGTTGGGGAAAGCACCAGGAACAGATGGAGTGTGTGGGGAAATGATGAGGTATGGTGGTGAGATAGTGATCGAATGGGTATGGAAAATGTGCAAACTAGCATGGGAGCCAGGGAGAAGGGGAATGCACCCGATGACTGGAAGACTGGCATAATAGTCCCCCTATATAAGGGCAAAGGGGAAAGAGGAGTGTATGGTAACCACCGAGGAATATGTCTTTTAAGCGTAGTAGGGAAGGTGTACAGTAGGGTAGTGGTTGAGAGAGTGAGAGTGAGAACGGAGAAATGGATAGGCGACGAGCAGGGAGGTATTAGGAAGGGAAGAGGATGTGTAGATCAGATTTTTACCCTAAATTGTGTTGTGGAGAAATATCTGGAGAAGCAACAAAAGGTGTATGTTGCCTTTATGGACTTGGAGAAGGCCTATGACAGAGTGGATAGAGAAGGCATGTGGAAAGTACTTACTGTAGAATATACGGAGTAGATGACAAGTTGCTGAAAGCAGTGAAGAGCATGTATGAGGGTGCAAAGGCGGCAGTACGTGTGGAGAATGAGCAGAGCGAGTTCTTTGACCTGAGTGTTGGGTTGAAACAGGGGTGTGTGATGTCCCCGTGGTTATTTACTGTATATATGGATGGAGTCATGAAAGAAATACTAGGAAGAGCAGTGGATGTTGGTGTATCGCTGAAAAGGGAGGGAAATGAGTGGAAGCTGCCTATACTGCTGTTTGAGGATGATACAGTTCTGATGAGCGATAATGAATGGGAGTTGCAGGGTCTGGTAAATGAGTTTGGAACAGTGTGCGAAAAACGGAATTTGAAGGTAAATGCGGGGAAGAGCAAGGTTATGGTCTTCGAAAGGGGTGAAGTCACAGAGTGTGAGGTGAAGTTGAACGGTCAGGCTATGGAGATCGTCAGCTCTTTTAAGTATCTGGGCAGTGTGTTGAGTAAAGATGGGACTATGGATGAAGAAGTGCGGGAGAGGGTGCAACAGGTGAAGAGGGTTGTAGGAACGTTGAAAGCAGTAACAAGAAATAGAGTGGTCAGTATGGAAGTGAAGAAGTCCTTGCATGACAGTGTGGTAATCCAGACGATAACTTACGGAAGCGAAGCATGGACGTTCGGGAAGAGACTCAGACCAAGAGTGAGAGCGGTGGAAATGAGTTACTTTAGAATTGCGTGCGGAGTTACATGGAGGGATAGACAGACGAATGAGGAAGTAAGAAGGAAGTGTGGTGTGGAAGTAAATGTGCTGGAAAGTGTGAATATGAACAACTTGAGATGGTTCGGCCATATGGAACGTATAGGAAGCGAGAGAATGACTAAGAGGCTGTACGAGAGCGAGGTGGAAGGACAGAGAGGGAGAGGTAGACTGAAGGAAAGGTGGAAGGATGGAGTGAGGAAGTATATGAATGAAGGCGGTCCTGGTTGGGATGAGGGGCGTCGACTGACTGGGGACAGAAGTGCATGGGGGCGGTTCGTTCGTGGCCACCACTTCGGGGATCACGGCGTCAGGCAATAGATAGATAGATAGATAGATAGAACACGGTACCTGTACAGTACATAACCATCTATAGGTAGACTGTTATATATTTGTCCGGCCACTCAGCCGCTAAACTGCTGACTTACCTATAGATGACCAGCTCTGCACTACACGCACACCATATTAGTCAAGCTAGCTTTACCCAAACACACCTGCCACACTCACGAGCACTCCTAGGATTTCACCTTATAATCTTTGTATATATTTCTCTGTCCGTCGTGTATTTCTTATTAGTCTACGATTGTTCATAATTGTTATCGAAATCTCTCTTACAATAAATGTATAAGACTCCACTCCTACTATCCCTCTTACAATAAATGTGTAAACTTAACTCGAGTATTCACTGAAGTATTTCTCCCCCGTAACACGGACATTCCGTTTGACACAAGTGGTATATATATATATATATATATATATATATATATATATATATATATATATATCCAGAAGTTATTCCCGACAGTATTTCATAAACATTAGGTAAATTAAACATGGTACACTATATAAACATTAACTACCTTGGGGAAGTCCCTACGAGATTCTACAAAGACCAAGGACACTTAGTGGACGTTATATAATAAGGGGGAAGGGTGTATTAGTGGACGTTATATAATAAGGGGGAAGGGTGTATTAGTGGACGTTATATAATAAGGGGGAAGGGTGTATTAGTGGACGTTATATAATAAGGGGGAAGGGTGTATTAGTGGACGTTATATAATAAGGGGGAAGGGTGTATTAGTGGACGTTATATAATAAGGGGGAAGGGTGTATTAGTGGACGTTATATAATAAGGGGGAAGGGTGTATTAGTGGACGTTATATAATAAGGGGGAAGGGTGTATTAGTGGACGTTATATAATAAGGGGGAAGGGTGTATTAGTGGACGTTATATAATAAGGGGGAAGGGTGTATTAGTGGACGTTATATAATAAGGGGGAAGGGTGTATTAGTGGACGTTATATAATAAGGGGGAAGGGTGTATTAGTGGACGTTATATAATAAGGGGGAAGGGTGTATTAGTGGACGTTATATAATAAGGGGGAAGGGTGTATTAGTGGACGTTATATAATAAGGGGGAAGGGTGTATTAGTGGACGTTATATAATAAGGGGGAAGGGTGTATTAGTGGACGTTATATAATAAGGGGGAAGGGTGTATTAGTGGACGTTATATAATAAGGGGGAAGGGTGTATTAGTGGACGTTATATAATAAGGGGGAAGGGTGTATTAGTGGACGTTATATAATAAGGGGGAAGGGTGTATTTTTTGGTCGATTATTTCATATAGGCCTATTAATTATTTTGTTTTTATTTTCCTCCCTAGACCTCCATCAAACATAAATAAACATCCATTAGATCCCCCTTGTAGATTAATTTGTACATTTTTCGGTAGAAAATCTTCCCGGCCGAAGGCCGGTTCTTCCAAAATTACAGGCTCACTACAGTTCGCCAGGAGAAAAATCGACACCTAAATAGCACGAAAGGTAAAAGAAACTGGGTGAAAGGTCTTAAAATCGACAAACTAAAGGGGCAAACATCTTAAAATCTGAAAACTAATGGGACTAGAATAAACACGAGGGAGAAAAGGGACCAGAAAAAGGACCCATATGTCCCCTTAAACCCCTTCAGCACCATGACGCCTTTTCACCATGGATGCTGGCTAAAATGAGACGGTTTTTATGTAGTTTCAGAAGGACCTATGTTAAAAAGAGGGTTTACTGAGCTTGTATTTGACCATTTGAGTCTTAGAGGTTGATTACAAACTAAAGCAAATTGTTTAATGGTAACCAGTATAGGATGAACATTACGTAATGGTGGTGAAGGGGTTAAATACACACACGCACATATGAAGACATGCACATCAACAAAAACACATACACACCCAATTACACACAAACGAACATACAAAAAACAAAAAACAGGCAAACAAACAGAGAGAGAGAGAGAGAGAGAGAGAGAGAGAGAGAGAGAATTTCACAGATACTCAGACCACACAGATGTTGCGGTCCCTACTATGTGATCTGACCTTAATACTACTAGAAACAGGGATAGTTTATAATAGAAGAATAGGACAGCAAAGTAGAAGTGTAACCACAATGATCCATATGAAAGGTGCCTCAATCGTTCATGTGCACTAATTTGAAGACGTAAAGGATGTGAAACACTTATTAATTTGTAGGTATCAATATTTTAAGGGAGGTGCCCTGCTTTTGTTCTCTCCTTTTCTCTCTTTCTCTGGCTTGTATCCATTCGGCCCCACTCAGCCTACTGTTTTAAGACGTGTATCCCCCATCCAGGAGTCAATTTCGTCCTGGCGAGCGGTAGCGAGCCAACATTGCATGGAGAAATCCGGCTTTGCCGGAGAATTTGTTTCTATCGAAAAATGTAAAAATTTAGCCTGCTGTCAAAAAACATTAAACAAAATATGCTGACTCGCTACCGCTCGCCAGGAAAAATAGACACCTGGATGGGAGTAAACGTCTTTAAACTGTAGGCTGAATGGGGCCGAATGGATACAGGCCAAAAAAAAGAGGGAAAAGGAGAGAGAAAATGCATGTGACCCCCCTTAATACAAAATAAAAATGGTTCATGTACCTAAAGACCTCCTCTATTCATAAAATGTTTGTAACAACTAGATATAAAGTGTTGTAGGTTGTAAGTTCGTGGAAAACATCTCCAAGGAAATTAATTCTAGAGAGTAGTAGTTCTGCGGATAAATATATTTAAATAAGCAGACGTTCTATATTGTGGAGGAGAGAATGTGAATTCATGGACATTTACAACTGGGGCGAAAGGTCTTTAAATCGCCTAACTAATGGAACAAACGTCTTCAAGTCTCAAAGCTAATGGGACATAACATGAGGGAAACAAACTACCTCCCCCTTAAGGGGCGGTTTTTAGTTTGTTCCCTAGACTTCCATCAATCTTAAAATTACACCCCCTAGACCCCCTTTCAAGATAAATGTGTAAATTTTTCGGTAGAAAAATGTCCCGGCCGAAGGCCGATTTCTATTAAATTACAGGCTCGCTATCGCTCGCCATGAAAAAATCGACACCTAAATGGCACGAAAGGTCTTAAAATTGACAGAAATGGGGCGAACGTTCTTAAAATAATCCAACTAATGGGGCAAATGTCTTAAACTTTCAAAAGCAATGGGGCTAAACATGAGGGAGAAAGGGGTCCCCAAAAAAGTCCCTCAAGTGGAAATCTCCCCTTAAGCCGGTATCACACGAGAGCTTTTATAGTCAACATTGGATGGACAAACAAATTCTGACAACATTTATGGAATATTTGGCACTGGTATCGGACACTATAGACTGATGGTGGATGAATTTAGGTGACCGAAATATTATAAATGTTGACCAATACGTTAACAGGAAGATAAGTTGACCAATTGAAAGTTTACAATAAAAGCTCCCGTGTGATATCCCCCCCCCCCCTCCCTTCTCCCTTAACGGGGGTGACCTGTTTTTTTTTATTTCTGTCCTTTTCTCTCTTGCTCTGGCTTGTATCCATTCGGCCCCATTCAGCCAACTATTTTAAGACGTTTATCCCCATCTAGGTGTCGATTTCTTCCTGGCGAGCAATAGCGACCCAGCATTATATGAAGAAATCCGGCTTCGCCGGAGACATTTTTCTATCGAAAAATGTACAAATTTAGCCTGCTGTCAAACAAAAATAAAAAATATGCTGACTCGCTACCGCTCACCAGTAAAAAATTTACACCTGGATGGGGATAAACATCTTAAAACAGTAGGCTGAATGGGGCTGAATGGATACAAGCCGGGGAAAGATAGAAAAGGACAGAACAAAAACAGGTCACCCCCCTTAACGCCTTACGAGCGGGCCCGTCAGTAACTTCTACTACCCGCCAAGCGGGTGGTTTTATCCTAAACGACCTTGTTTCCGTGCTCTTTTTCATGCATAAACAAGAGCCAGAGCGTAATACAATTATGTATCCCTGAAAGGGCGTTAATTGAGCTTTCGAATGACACCAGAACCATCCTTCTACGACCACACGTTCTCTTGCAAAGATCGTGCAAGACGAGTGCAAAATCCCTAAAATAAGGTAATTTCCTTACATAATTCCCTGTGTAGCGAGGCAGTGAGTGTGGGTGTGTGTGGAGTAAACGTCAGTAGTCGCGCGGGACCCATGCCATGCGGTCATGAGCCGAGCTACGCTCCTCCCATCGCTCGTCTCTCTCTCAGAGCCATTATTGCTCAAAAATTGCACAGAGACTTAAGTCGGGCCCCGCCACATAGTCCTTGGTTCTCTAGCCGGACTTAAGTCCACCCCCGCTAGACAAAGGTTAAACCCTTCTGTACCGGTGCCGTTCTTTTAACTTTATTCTGGCTTCTATTAGATGGTTTTATTCAGTTATATAGGGCCTCAAGCAATTAACAGGCTTCAAACTATCTCACTTAACACTTCTTAGTACGACAGATCCCAAGCGCGAAAATGCCCTCGGGGCAAGGGCACTTATTTGTGAATTTCTAGCCTTGGATTCTGACAGAATTCGTTATATATATGATATAAAGCATTATATTTTTTTCAATGAGCTTTTATTTTACATAAATGATGAATATATGAACCTTGAAGAGCGATAAAATAAGTGGGAAAAACATTTGGGTGGTGAAAATTGTAAATATTAGCCACCCGGTCGTATTCTCAGGCGTGAGGGAACGAGGCATTCACCCTACTCTCTCGCTCTCTCTGACTCAACTGAAGCAAACGGGAGGTGTCTCGGTGTTATATAACCATCTTTTACGCAACCCACTTGTGGTAAATTACAGCGGGAGAGATAAATAACCGATAAATTATGAAAATAAGAGGAAAAATAGGTAATAATTGAGGATGGGGGGGAGGGGAGAATAAGGTGGGGAAGAAGGGGAAGGGCGGGTGAGAAACATATGGATGAGTGGTAGAAAGTACTAGAGGGGAATTATCTCACTTAATGACATATTCCTTTGTTTTGAGAGCCCCTGGGGTGTTTTGTTAGGTTTTTTTATGGTCTTGCTTCCGTGAGGCCTATCGCGTTCACTATGGTGACCCTTACGTTAGGCCTATCGCGCTTGCTGGGTTAAACTGCACAATATCGCCTAAATATTGCTAGAAGAAAACTAAAAAGATGTCGCCGGTACAGAAGGGGTTAATGTGACAGTCCGCCGATTACAAACAATATAATTATATAATTATATACTTAAACTTAAAGCCTAAACAAGAGACCTTTATGTGACACCAATATAAACAAGGCTAATAGGCAAGGTAATTATAGTGAATTATGTGATCAAGCAAACTATGGACACAAAAAATACTGAGTGTCTGAGATCTTGATAAAATAAAACAAAAAGTTGTTCACATAATTATATAAGTAAACGGAGAGGTAAAAATTATATATATATATTACTGCACTATAATTTTAATTTAATAAATATAATTAGTTTTTATATTTTTAGACGTTTTTAGTTTGTTTAGTTTGTCGATTATAAGACCTTTACTGCACTATAATGTTTAAGCCAGACAGATGCGAGACTTAGAAAACAAATATTAATGTTGAATGTCCTGAAGTAATAGCGTGTGTGTGTGTGTGTGTGTGTGTGTGTGAGAGAGTGCGCACTCTAAAATATTATTCAAACATGTCATTATAACATTATATCGAAAATAGCCATCACAATTTGACTACCATGCATTTGATTACTACAACTTACATCACAACCCACCATAGATTACTACAACTTACATCACAACCCACCATAGATTACTACAACTTACATCACAACCCACCATAGATTACTACAACTTACATCACAACCCACCATAGATTACTACAACTTACATCACAACCCACCATAGATTACTACAACTTACATCACAACCCACCATAGATTACTACAACTTACATCACAACCCACCATAGATTACTACAACTTACATCACAACCCACCATAGATTACTACAACTTACATCACAACCCACCATAGATTACTACAACTTACATCACAACCCACCATAGATTACTACAACTTACATCACAACCCACCATAGATTACTACAACTTACATCACAACCCACCATAGATTACTACAACTTACATCACAACCCACCATAGATTACTACAACTTACATCACAACCCACCATAGATTACTACAACTTACATCACAACCCACCATAGATTACTACAACTTACATCACAACCCACCATAGATTACTACAACTTACATCACAACCCACCATAGATTACTACAACTTACATCACAACCCACCATAGATTACTACAACTTACATCACAACCCACCATAGATTACTACAACTTACATCACAACCCACCATAGATTACTACAACTTACATCACAACCCACCATAGATTACTACAACTTACATCACAACCCACCATAGATTACTACAACTTACATCACAACCCACCATAGATTACTACAACTTACATCACAACCCACCATAGATTACTACAACTTACATCACAACCCACCATAGATTACTACAACTTACATCACAACCCACCATAGATTACTACAACTTACATCACAACCCACCATAGATTACTACAACTTACATCACAACCCACCATAGATTACTACAACTTACATCACAACCCACCATAGATTACTACAACTTACATCACAACCCACCATAGATTACTACAACTTACATCACAACCCACCATAGATTAC
>JBAKBP010033148.1:0-22228 GCA_037953745.1 Lithodes maja
ATGGCGACCTGGTGACATCGGCCATAATGTGGTAACTTCAGGCCATCACATGGGGTTGTCTGTTTTTAGAGAGGGGATCCACATGAAGGCAAAAGCCGTCAGACAATGTGGCGACGGCTGCAGGCACATGACCGTGATGCTGGCCCTTCACAAGCATACAATTGCATATAAATCAGCATGAGTCCGCGACCTTGCAACGTGAGTATGCGACCTGGCAAAGTCGCACGTTATAACGTTGCCACGCGTATGACGTCATGCGTGTCCCTCCTTCCCACGTATAAATACCGGCCCTACCGAGCGTCGTCCCAGTCTGTACAATACTGCCCTGCGTCTCCCTGTGCCATTTTTGGTGCCTGGCATCTAGCCAAGACTCTCTCCAATAACTTTCCTTCTTTGTCTGTCCCTCCTCTTTTCCACTCTGACCGTACCACTGTCACTTCTTCCTCTGACAAAACTGAACTCTTTGTTAAAAATATTGCTAAGAACTCTACTTTGGATGATTCCGGTGCTATTCTTCCCCCTCCAACCCCTCTCTCCTACTTATACCTAACATTATATAATATTATATATACAGTATATATATATATTTTATATATATATATATATATATATATATATTATATACTGTATATATACTGTATATATCTTTTTTTTCTTTTTTTGTATATTAGTGAAGGAGACAAAAAGCAACGCTGCCTGTAATGAGTGTCTCTACAACAAATGATAGATTAATAAATAGCCCAATTCATGATATGTTTGATTCAAATTGCCTAGTCACATAGGGTTTGAAACAGTAAAAGTCATTGGATGAAGGAACAACTGATTTAGGGAGAGAGTTCCAGAGTTGGAGAATAGGACAGAATAGAAGTGGGATTTTGCTGAAAGTGCCTTCCACTCGCCGTGAGGGAGAGAGTATGCACTGAGAGAGATCTGAAGAACACTGATTGTTGTAATAGCGATATAAGAGTGAAAGAGATGCAACATTGCGGTGCATAGACAGACATTGTAGGGAACTATAGTCTATTCGATGTAAGTAGGCGAGAAATCCTGATTTCTATCCTCTGTAACTACAAAATGGCTAGAACAAATTGGCTGTAAATTTCCACATCTATTCCGTGACTGACTCTTCCCAAATGGTAGAAATATTAGCTAGATAATTCTAGCCGTGTTTTGAGTTACAGAGGTTGGAGGTCATGATTTCTCATCTACTTACAGCGAATAGACTATAGTAAGAGGAAGTGATTTAATGAGGCGAAATGCTTTTGACTCTACCTTTTCAAGAAGTGTGGAATGCGTGAAACCTCTTCAAACATGCGAACACTATTCAATACATGGGCGCACTGTGCGGCCCCTATACAGAGCAAGAAGCAGTGTGGGGGTGAAGAACCCACTGAAACGTTTGAACACAACAACACTTCTGGGATACTGTTTAAGCAAGACTGGTAATATGATCAATTCAAGGAAAGTCCAGAGAAAAAAAAAGAAGAAAAACAAAAAGAAGAATACCGAGAGAAGAAGGGTTGATTTGAGTATTGTTGAATGATAAGGGAAAATTGTGTGGCAGAGAGTGACGGGTAAATAGGAGAAATTGGGTTTTGGAAGCATTGGAAGTAAGAGGATTTTCTCTGCCCCAAATCGGAGATAGTTGATAGATCAAAAGATAGGTGTGCTACGGCTTTATCATGTGATAGGTGTGCTACGGCTTTATCATGTGATAGGTGTGCTACGGCTTTATCATGTGATAGGTGTGCTACGGCTTTATCATGTGATAGGTGTGCTACGGCTTTATGATGTGATAGGTGTGCTACGGATTTATCATGTGATAGGTGTGCTACGGCTTTATCATGTGATAGGTGTGCTACGGCTTTATGATGTGATAGGTGTGCTACGGCTTTATCATGTGATAGGTGTGCTACGGCTTTATCATGTGATAGGTGTGCTACGGCTTTATCATGTGATAGGTGTGCTATGGCTTTATCATGTGATAGGTGTGGTATGGCTTTATCATGTGATAGGTGTGCTACGGCTTTATCATGTGATAGGTGTGCTACGGCTTTATCATGTGATAGGTGTGCTATGGCTTTATCATGTGATAGGTGTGGTACGGCTTTATCATGTGATAGGTGTGCTACGGCTTTATCATGTGATAGGTGTGCTACAGCTTTATCATGTGATAGGTGTGCTAGGGCTTTATCATGTGATAGGTGTGCTACGGTTCTATCATGTGATAGGTGTGCTACGGCTTTATCATGTGATAGGTGTGCTACGGCTTTATGATGTGATAGGTGTGCTACGGCTTTATGATGTGATAGGTGTGCTACGGCTTTATGATGTGATAGGTGTGCTACGGATTTATCATGTGATAGGTGTGCTACGGCTTTATCATGTGATAGGTGTGCTACGGCTTTATGATGTGATAGGTGTGCTACGGCTTTATGATGTGATAGGTGTGCTACGGCTTTATCATGTGATAGGTGTGCTACGGCTTTATCATGTGATAGGTGTGCTACGGCTTTATCATGTGATAGGTGTGCTACGGCTTTATGATGTGATAGGTGTGCTACGGCTTTATGATGTGATAGGTGTGCTACGGATTTATCATGTGATAGGTGTGCTACGGCTTTATGATGTGATAGGTGTGCTACGGCTTTATGATGTGATAGGTGTGCTACGGCTTTATCATGTGATAGGTGTGCTACAGCTTTATCATGTGATAGGTGTGCTAGGGCTTTATCATGTGATAGGTGTGCTACGGTTCTATCATGTGATAGGTGTGCTACGGCTTTATCATGTGATAGGTGTGCTACGGCTTTATCATGTGATAGGTGTGCTACGGCTTTATCATGTGATAGGTGTGCTACAGCTTTATCATGTGATAGGTGTGCTACGGCTTTATCATGTGATAAGTGTGCTACGGCTTTATCATGTGATAGGTGTGCTATGGCTTTATCATGTGATAGGTGTGCTACGGCTTTATCATGTGATAGGTGTGCTACGGCTTTATCATGTGATAGGTGTGCTACGGCTTTATCATGTGATAGGTGTGCTACGGCTTTATCATGTGATAGGTGTGCTACGGCTTTATCATGTGATAGGTGTGCTACGGCTTTATCATGTGATAGGTGTGCTACAGCTTTTTCATGTGATAGGTGTGCTACGGCTTTATCATGTGATAGGTGTGCTACGGCTTTATCATGTGATAGGTGTGCTACGACTTTATCATGTGATAGGTGTGCTACGGCTTTATCATGTGATAGGTGTGCTACGGCTTTATCATGTGATAGGTGTGCTACGGCTTTATCATGTGATAGGTGTGCTACGGCTTTATCATGTGATAGGTGTGCTACGGCTTTATCATGTGATAGGTGTGCTACGGTTCTATCATGTGATAGGTGTGCTACGGCTTTATCATGTGATAGGTGTGCTACGGCTTTATGATGTGATAGGTGTGCTACGGCTTTATGATGTGATAGGTGTGCTACGGCTTTATGATGTGATAGGTGTGCTACGGCTTTATCATGTGATAGGTGTGCTACGGCTTTATCATGTGATAGGTGTGCTACGGCTTTATCATGTGATAGGTGTGCTACGGCTTTATCATGTGATAGGTGTGCTATAGCTTTATCATGTGATAGGTGTGCTACGGCTTTATCATGTGATAGGTGTGCTACGGCTTTATCATGTGATAGGTGTGCTACGGCTTTATCATGTGATAGGTGTGCTACGGCTTTATCATGTGATAGGTGTGCTATGGCTTTATCATGTGATAGGTGTGCTACGGCTTTATCATGTGATAGGTGTGCTACGGCTTTATCATGTGATAGGTGTGCTACGGCTTTATCATGTGATAGGTGTGCTATGGCTTTATCATGTGATAGGTGTGCTACGGCTTTATCATGTGATAGGTGTGCTACGGCTTTATCATGTTTTTTTTTTTTTTTTTTTTTTCTATGTGATTGAGGGAGGCAAAAGGCATAACTGCCTATAGCGAGTGCCTCCCCCATAGTTGAAAGAGTGACAGGGCCAAAATCAAGGGACGTTCGAGCCAAAATGCCTGGACACACGGAGTTTGAAGCAATTTAAGTCATAGGAAGAGGGAAAGACTGATTCTGGGAGAGAGTTCCAGAGCTCAGATGTTGAGTAGAAGAAAGTTTGAGAGTAACGTTTCACTCTTGGGTTGGAGAGTTGCACAGAGTAGGGGTGGGATTGAGTTGCAAGACGGGTACCACGTGCCCTACGTAAAGGAGGTGGTATGCACTGGGATAGCTCTGAGGAACACTGATTATTATAGTAGCGATAGAATAGCGAGAGAGATGCAACATTGCGGCGGAGAGAGAGAGATTGCAGAGAGTTGGTGAGTGGACGGGAGTTAATGATACGAAAGGCCTTCCTTTCAACTTTGTCTAGGAGAGCGGTGTGAGAGGAACCTCCCCACACATGTGAACAATACTCAATACAAGGGCGCACTATGCCCCTGTACAGAGCAAGAAGCTGTGCAGGGGAAAAGAACCCCCTAAGGCGGTTGAGCACACCCAGCTTCTGGGAGGCTGCCTTAGCAAGACTGGTAATATGGTCCTTCCAAATGAGAGCAGAAGAAAAAGAGACACCAAGAATATTGAGAGAAGATGAAGGGTTGATTTTTGTATTGTTGAAGAATAAGGGATAGTCCGCTGGGAGATCCTGACGGGTAGATAGATGGAGAAATTGGGTTTTGGAAGCATTAAAGTTAACAAGGTTTTCTCTGCCCCAATTGGAAATAGTATTTAGATCAGAATTTAAGAGTTCTATGGCTTCATTACGTTTGTCGTTGAGGGATTGCTGGCTGGGGCGTTCTGAAAAACTAATGGAGTAGTGTAAGGTTGAGTCGTCTGCGTATGAATGGATGGGAATTAAGGTACAGTTAAGGAGATCATTTATAAAAATTAGAAAGAGAATAGGAGATAGGACAGAGCCCTGAGGAACACCAGAGTTTATAGGGTGAGGAAGTGAACAATGGCCGTCCACAACCGCAGCTATGGAACGGCCGGAAAGGAAATTAGAGACAAAGGCACAGATGGAGGGATAGAAACCGAAGGAGGGTAGTTTAGAAATTAAAGATTTATGCCAGACTCTATCGAAGGCTTTCGATATGTCTAGTGCAATAGAAAAAGTCTCACCGAAGTCCCGAAAGGAGGATGACCAAGAGTTAGTAAGATATGAAAGAAGATCACCAGTAGAGCGACCCTTAAGGAAGCCATACTGGCGATCTGAGAGCAGATTATGAGAAGAGAAATGCTTAAGAAATTTGGAAGCAAGAATAGTTTCAAAAACTTTAGAAAGACAAGAGATAAGAGCAATTGGACGATAGTTGGAGGGTTGAGAGCGGTCACCCTTCTTTGGGACAGGTTGAATGTGAGCAAACTTCCAGCATGAAGGGAAGACGTTAGAGGATAGACAGAGACGAAAGAGTTTGCCTAGGCAGGGAGTCAGCACGGAAGCACAGTTTTTGAGAACAACAGGAGGAACACCGTCCGGACCGTACGCCTTATTAGTGTTAAGCCCAGAGAGGGTAGAAAGTACATCTTTAGAAGAGATTAGGATATTAGGCATAAGTAAGAGAGAGGAGGGCGGAGAGGGAGGAATAGCACCGGAATCATCCAAGGTGGAGTTTCTAGCAAAAGTTTGAGCGAAGAGTTTAGCTTTGTCAGAGGAAGAAGTGATGGTTGTGCCATCAGAGTGGGAAAGGGGAGGGAAAGACGAGGAAGAGAAATTGTTGGAGAGGTTTTTGGCTAGATGCCAGAAAGCTTGGGAAGAGCTAGAGTTGGATAGTTCAGTGCATTTATTATTGATGAAAGAGTGTTTGGCAAGTCGAAGAACAGATTTGGCTTGATTCCGGGCAGAAACATATGAAGAATGAGAGTCTTGAGTTTTAAGGCGTCGGTACCGTTTGAATGCTTCCTCCTTATTGCGGACAGCAGTAGAACAGGCGTGAGTAAACCAAGATTTTTTAGCATTAGTCTGAGAGAAAGAGAATGGAATGTATGCTTCCATGCCCGATAGGATTACCTCGGTAATGCGTTCAGCACTCTCCGAGGGTCCTCGGCCATGGAAGCAGAAATCATTCCATGGGAAATCAAAGAAGTACTGCCGAAGAGCCTCCCAGTCGGCAGCGCCAAAGTGCCACAAGCGCCGCCAGCTAGGAGGATCGGGTGGCTGTACTGGAGAGATAGGACAGGTGACAGAGATAAGTTTATGGTCGGAGGAGCCCAAAGGAGAGAAAAGATCGACAGTATAAGAAGAAGGGTTAGAAGTTAGAAACAGGTCAAGAATGTTGGGCCGATCTCCGATGCGATCCGGGATACGGGTGGGTTGCTGAACTAACTGCTCTAGGTCATTTAGGATAGAAAAGACGTAGGCTTGTTCACCAGGTGGATCAGTAGTGTGAGAGGAGAGCCATTGGCGGTGGTGAACGTTGAAATCTCCTAAGATGGAGATTTCTGAGAAAGGAGAAATGGATAGAATGTGTTCCACTGTAGAGTTTAGATAGTCAAAGAATTTAGGAAAGTTGGTAGAGTTAGGGGAAAGATAGACAGCACAGAAATATTTAGTAAGAGAATGACAGGAAAGTTTGAGCCATAAAGTTGAGAATTCAGAGGAGTCGAAATCGGGAACACGAGAGCAAGTGAGTTTGTTGTGCACATATGCACAACATCCGCCATTGGCTTTGAAACTAGGATAGAGAAAGTAGGAGGATACAGAGAAGGGGTTGCTGGATGTTGCTACAGACACCTGGGTTTCGGTGAGGAAGAGAAGATCAGGTTTGTAGGAGGAGAGATGGTGCTCAACAGAGTGAAAGTTAGAGGAAAGTCCGCGAATGTTGCAGAAATTAATAGAAAGAGTAACAGGCCGAGGTCCAGGTAGGTGATAGGTGTGCTACGACTTTATCATGTGATAGGTGTGCTACGGCTTTATCATGTGATACGTATGCTACGGCTTTATCATGTGATAGGTGTGCTACGGCTTTATCATGTGATAGGTGTGCTACGGCTTTATCATGTGATAGGTGTGCTACGGCTTTATCATGTGATAGGTGTGCTACGGCTTTATCATGTGATAGGTGTACTACGGCTTTACCATGTGATAGGTGTGCTACGGCTTTATCATGTGATTTTTTGGAGGGATTGCATGCTGGGTAATATATATACCGGTATATATATATACAGTATATAGAGAGAGAGAGTACATAAACACCTAAACTGCAAGTTAAAACATCAAAGAGGTCCGCTCAACTACCTCTTATATTAAAATGTAGAAAACTTGTATACATGCACCAATCATCAGCTCCTTCCTCAGTTAATAGTACACTCAGAGAGAGAGAGAGAGAGAACAAAAATTGCGTGCATATCTAGAGCGAGGTGGAGAGCGTGTGCGATACACACAAAATATATTTTTCCTTCGACGATTTATGTTCGTTTGTAGAGTTCTAGTGTGCGTGTTTGTAAAGCTAAAATTGTATTTCCTTCTTAAATGTGTGCGTGCACGCGTGTGAGAGGATTTACATTCTTTGCATCTTAGTCAATGATGCTCTGTTGTCTAATAATATATGTGTATTTGTATACTTATGCAAAGTATTAGTTTTGGACTAACAGATTAACCGATCAAATGAATATGTGATGCATAGTATAAGAGCCGACATTACTTTACGTAATATTTACAAATATGATTACGGCAATGTTTTATTACATGTATCCAATAACATAAACTCCATATTTTGATTTAGCAAGATAGTTTTGGATAAAGCATACACTGAATTATGTAAAAGAAAAATGTGGTCGTGTAAGTTATATTTCATAAACATACCATGTGAACCTCAAACGATTTTAAAACATATAGTACACATATATATATCATTGAAGATTATTTCAGGGGTAACTTTGTATTATCACAGATGAACTAAGGTTTGATATAACCAAACATTTGTTAAGTAAAGACTACCTAATTCACAAAAAACAGCAAAATGTTGTGGGTTTCTACACACACACACACACGCATATATATATATATATATATATATATATATATATATATATATATATATATACCGGTATATATATATATATATATATATATATATATATATATATATATATATATAGGTGTGGCAGAGTGGTCTTGCCACTGGACTGGTAATCCAATGGACCCGGGTTCAAATCCCATTATGTCAATGGGAAGATATTATTGGGATGGAATTTGTGCTGTACCTAGTTTCAGTGCATTACTACAGCACACCAAAATGCCAAAACAAAATTACCCTCATTGTTCCCTGATTAAATAGCACTGTATGAATATTCCCATATTCAAAATATGCTACAGGAGGGCAATGCCTAGTGAGTTAATTGCTCAATAGGTGGCATTCTGAGAGAGGGTCCGAGTCTGGGGAATGAGACGGTGAAGCGCGTAGGCAGAGCAGCTTCAGAGATGGAGTTGCTTCGAGCCGGGGTGCTTCGCATGTCTCACTCCCTAGACTGGAACAAGACCTCATGGGCCTCACTGTGTTCAGCGGTTGAGTGTGCAGGCTCTCAGCCTATGCCCGAGAGGGAGTAGTTGGAATATAGAAAAAGAAAAAATAATAATATATATATATATATATATATATATATATATATATATATATATATATATATATAATAAAGTACTGCATAATTATGATTTCCCAAAATAGGATTGCCTAATGTTAGGATTAAGTTATATGTACTTAATTTTAGCATAGAATGTCGTATAACAGAAAATAATCCAGATTTCAACCGTTACAGAGATATTCCATGTTATACAAAATATTTGTCCATGTATTTCCTCATAAGGCTTGCACAGCTGCCATAGGGCTTATCCCATCTTCACCTATGTGTGTATGTTTTACCATATTATAAACAAGTGAAATGTGTATGTTGCAAAATTATTCAGAGACATTTTAGCTCACACTGGATTTGTTGGAAACAGTTTAACACGGAAGGGTCCATTACAGTGGTACGGGGTGAGGACACTGCATAAAACCTTCAATATAATTATAATCATTGAGATTTGCAATATTTATTATGGAACATTTTAAACATAGAATCATCTATATAATCCTATCTTGAAGTTTCACCAAACTTTTTAGGCACAGTCAGGAATGCAGTAGAGAGGAACAAGTGCTCATTTATTTTCATTGTATTTTATTTTATTTTTGTGTCGAGTAACACATGCTTATTAAAAGGAATACGGAAGAGGCAGACATGGCAAGTACCCAGAGTATGTTGGGGGCTTTAAATGAAGAAGGAAGATAGTGAGAGTGAGATATTGAAGAAGTTAAACTAATAGGGATATACATAAAAAGAAAATCGCGATCGATTAAAGTACAGTTCAAGTCAAAGCAGCAAGTGGAAGAAATTAAAACAGTCACATGGAAGTTAAATTTAAATCGATGAGCTGAAACATGTAGTAATACGTAAAGACCATGCCCAGGAGAGATATGCCATTAGAAAGACACAGGATGAGGTTAAATATAAACAAATGACGAACGAACAGAGGAACAAAAGGAACAGTATGGGAAATGAAAGTAAGGAAAGGGCACATCAAGAAAGTATTGGAGTGCTCCGGCAGGAAGGAGGAGGTAGTCAGTGGGGGGGGGGGGGGGGAATAGAGAGGGTTGATGATGTGTACTTGGGGCGGGGAAGAGGTGGAGGAGGGGAGGGGGGAGTTCTGGTGGTAAAACCAGGGAATGCGGGAGAAAAGAAAAAGGACATGGCTGAAGACATGAAATCTTTATGTTGCTATATTAATATAGATGGAATAAGCAGTAAAACTTTTGAAATCGATGACATGATAAAAAGAGACCAACCACAGATGGCTGGTTTAACATAGACAACATTAAATCAGGATATGGACAGTAATATACTATGAAGTGAGGGGTACAATGTCTGGAGATACGATAGGAAAGTGAAGAAAGGAGGTAGGGTGGCAATAATGATTGGACAAAATATGAAAGTGAAGCAAGTAGAGCTGAATAATGATAAGGCAGAAGTAGTGGCAGTTGAGCTTGATGGTACTGAAGGCGAGAAGGTACTACATATGGCAGTAAGATGGCACAGACCAGAGCATGGAAGGAATTGGAGTATGAGGAGATGATAGAAGACATGATATTATCATTGAGATGAGAACACAGTAATATTAATGGGTGATTTCAATTGTGGCTAGGTCGAATGGGACTCAAGAAAAGCAGGTGCAAATCAGAGATCCCGGGGCAATCGCCTATTGGAATTATACCAGAACATTTTCTTACATAGCATGTGGAAGAAAGCACTAGAATGAGAAGTGCAAATGAACCTTGCAGACTAGACATTATCTTTACTAAAGATCCCCACAAGATAGGTGAAGTTAGCTCTCTATGTGCTATATATAGGCAAGAGTGACCATTAATTATTGAAATTGGAACTGATCTCCAGCACAGCAAACAAGATAGACGAGAGTTATATACATGAGAGATTTAGCTATAGTAAGGCTGAATACGAATCTTTGAGAACATACTTTAAGGGAGTAAACTGGAATCTTATTACACAAGAGCAAAGCATCCAAGATAAATATAACAAGTTTCTTAAATGTTATGCAGATGAACTTAAACAATTTGTCCCAAAATATAATTTTTTTAATGTTGCTAAGCAAAAGGAATGGTATAATTTAAAATGCAAAAGAGCCTTAGATTGGTGTGATAAGCCGGGGCTAGAGTGAGGAAAAGAAATACTGAGAGGAATTATAATACAATTAGACATGAGAGAAGCAGATATGTTAATATATCTAGACAGACAAAAAAGGACCATGAGCACAACATGTGAATATATGTAAACATGATAATAAATAGTAAATCGAAAAACAAGAAACAAATTTCGAGACTAAAAGTAGCCGATCAGACATATGAAAAGGTAATAGATATGTGTGAGTTTATGAATAATATATTGCAGTCGGTATTTAGTAAAGACGAAATCATTAATGAAAATTTGTTACGTCCTGGCATATATAAACACTGGGCTCTTTCTATTGGACTAGGTATGCGGCAACAAGCAACAACGGAAAACGCTAGATCCAACCCTTATCTATAAACCCAGGCAACAAACTACCCTAAACCGTCAAGAGTCCTGCCTGGACAACAAGGTATCCTATGACTCGGTTACAGGGTGCACGCACTATAGACTGCTGATAGTCAAGCAGGCTATATAAAAGATCACACAATTAAGTTGACTTAAAGCTTCAAGGAAAAGATAGATAACGGAATTAAATTGCAGAAACAATTTAATAACAAACTAGAAGAAAGTACATTTAACGTTACGTTAATTAATACAACTAATCACCCCTGCGTGAAAGAAGGTGAAAGCAAACAGTCCTCAAAACATCGTACAGGTAGACAAGATGCAGGTTTCTAAACTGCATGCGGCTACTGTAGGATCTGATGCTTAGCAAAGAAAGTAAATTACGGATTTAGAGAACTCGTAACTCATAAGCAGGAATAAATACTAGTGATAGGCCATACAGTGTATAATGGCATAGGTATAATTAAATAAAGGCAGGAACTCGCAACATAACCACATACAGGTGTGCTTCTCACTCTTAGTCAGGCAAGCCTGCTCGGACAGAGTCTCGAAGCCACACCCTGCTCACAATGCTCACAAAAATGGTAAACTGTGGCACAATAACAAGCATACAGATATAATAAACCACTAGCTGTTAATCTGCCAGGTGGCAGAGGTCTAGCCGGAAGGATATAGGCTTCGGATACCCGGGCTGAGCCACCTGCTCTAGCCTTGGGACGTTCCCAAGTCTGTGCGCCAAATTACTCTAATTGAAAGGGTGCTCTCTTGAGAGACTCAGATCGCAAGTATCTGACTCTCTCCTGGCGACCCTAAAACAAAAGCAAGACGTGCTAGCGCAGTGCTGAGTGGACTAGGCAAGGGCCCTCACACAACACAACGCTAGACACACAGGGACACAGACAAGAAAATGCCCCAGACTCCCACGGGTATCCTAGTAAAGTCGTACGGGTCCACAGGACTCGCACCAGCAGACTTTACTTAAAGGATCGCAAAAAGCCTCCCCTCCGGTCTAGCCCCTGCTAACCTGACACAAGAACACACTAGCAAGCATGAAACCACCAAATATGAGACAACAAAAAAAGCTTCCTAGGTCTCATTAACAATTACGTCTCTGCATAAGGCCCAAAATCCTATCTAATTATCTGAGAGCTCGTCGTTAATACAATAATAGATATAAGGTCTATCAAGGGGAGGGGATAATTAAATAGATTGGTGAAGTAGTGGAAAGAAGGTATACAAAGTAAGAGAGAAAGTTTCTAAGTGGGGTTGAGAGGAATAGATATCAAGGGGGTCCGAAGGGTACGACAGTGAGGTGAGCTCTGAGTCTTGAATCTGTCTGGACCCCACCCTAGGCATACAAAATACATCCCAGGCTTGGCAACACTCAACACAGTTGCCGGGTCAAAATCGTCTACCCCGTGCGTGAGTCGAAACTAAGCCTAACGTTGCAATCGGATGCATATGGCAACGCTTCAGGCTCGTCCCAAGCTAGACTCTCCACGCGAAGCAACGTCCCCCAGCCGGTCTCTCTCTCCCGCTCGTTTCCTCCCACTCTCACTAGACTTACATCTTATATATTATAATGAAACAATCAACTATCGAGAATAAAATATACTAAGATGCGTTGGTTAAGAATAAGGGCAGCTACAAGGTGTTGAAACAACATAAGAATATCCCAGACATTAGTTACGTTGTCGTAGGATATATACTAAGGAAAAGCCTGCCGGCCGGCTGCCGCCAGCCGGTTTCTAAACGGCTGGGCAGCCGACGCGCGCGCACGCCCGCACGTGGCTACTATGCAGAAGCGTCACACCTCCCCCAAGATATAAGACCCTTGACTAAGTTCTTCATATCTAACAGAAAGCTTCTCATAGTATCACACACTGTAGCGACACAAGGCACTATATATAAAAAAAATAAAAACTGTTGCGCTCCACCAAGCAAGTTCAACTAATTTAGCGACAATAAGCGAAAACATTCAACTTAGATACTGCTACAACATCTTATACAAAATTCTACCCGTTATAAAAATAAAGAGTTTTTATAAGGTTTTTGCTTTTTTTATTTTTTTTTTTCGGCTGAACTACAGTGACAGCCTATTTTCCTCCACACTCAACCCTCAATCCTGTGGCAGTCTAACCAACATCATCCACCCTTGATAGACAATTCGCTATCACGTTATCAGAACCGGCAATATGGCGTATGTCCAGATTATACTCCTGAAGCATGAGTGACCACCTGGTCAGCCTCACATTCCGGTTATGAAACTGATTCAAGAATTTCAGAGGGTGATGATCGGTATAAACCACTACGACTGGTCCGAAAGCAGGAACATATACATCGAAGTGCCTGAGCGCCAGCACTATCGCCAGGAGTTCTTTTTCAATTACAGAGTAATTCCTTTGTGCACTATTGAATTTTGTACTGTAAAAACTCACTGGATGTTCGATACCTTCATTATCCGTCTGTAACAAGACAGCCCCAGCCCCTACGCCACTGGCATCAGTCGCCAGTTGAAAAGGTCTGCTGAAGTCCGGGGCCCTGAGTATGGGGTGGGTACATAACAGGTGTTTCACCAAGGAAAACGCCTCTGCACACTCAGGAGACCACCGGAACTTCTTGTCCTTAGATAATAAGTCAGTTAAAGGTGCAAGTACAGTCGAATAGCCTTTGATGAAGCGACGATAATAGCCTATCATATCTAGAAACCGCATGATTTGTTTCTTAGTCGTAGGCTGGGGAAACTGATCGATGGCTTTGATCTTTGTCTGTGGAGGGCACACCTGACCCATCCCCACCTCGAACCCCAGGTACAAAACTGTGGCTTTGACAAAATCGCACTTACCCAGGTTTACCACCAAACCTGCTTCATTCAGTTTATTAAAAAGCTGTCCGATGTGAGCACAGTGACTGTTAAAATCATCGTCGTATATTATGACATCATCTAGGTACACCGTACAGTTGGGAATGTCGGCTACAATGTCGTTCATTAATTTCTGAAACGTTGCAGGGGCATTTTTCAGCCCGTATGGCATAACATGGCAACGATATGTGGCACCGTCCACCACAAACCCACACACCTCTCGCGCTCGCTCAGACAAGGGCACTTGCCAATAACCCTTAACAAGGTCTATCTTAGTGAGGAACTTGGCTTTTCCTATCTTATCCACACTGTCGTCCACGCGAGGGAGAGGGTAGGCATTTGTGGGGGTTAAACCATTCAACCTGCGGAAATCTATACAAAACCGCACCTTCCCATCTGGTTTGAGCTGCAGTGTGACGGGGGAAGTCCACCTTACTGCACCCTCAGAAATTAGCCCACGTTTCAGCATATAATCCAGCTCTTCCCTAAGTGCTGGTAATTTAATAGGGGGAACACGGTATGGCACTGATTTAAAGGGCGGGTGGTCCCCAACATCGACATCGTGCACCGCTTGAGTAGTCAGGCCAGGATGCTCCGCGAAAACAGCTGGGTTTGAATCAAACAAGTGCTGCACAGCTACACGCTGTTGCTCAGGCAGGTGCAATATCAACTCGTGAGCCACTTGTCTAGAATTCCTCGCCCACTGATCCGCGGAAACATGACAATCCCAATTATCCTCCCCCGCAGCTTGACTGTCCCTTCCTCCTTCTCCACCACGATCGCTGCAGATCAACACCGGGACAGTGAGAGGCTCGGAGGGGCGCCTCACATACTCTTTCATCAGATTTACATGGCAAAGTTGGTTCTTTTTCTTACAATCAGGAGTAGCTACTAAATAGTCGAGATCAGAAACCTTCCTTACAACCCGATGCGGACCAGAATACTTGGCAGACAAGGGGTGTCCCACCAGAGGCAGTAGTATCAGTACCTCCTGATCTACTTCAAACTCCCTCAGCTTCACCTTCTGGTCGTATCTGTCCTTCATCTGAGCTTGTGAACTCTTAAGGTTCCGACCCGCTACCTCCAAGCTCTTTAGCATTCTCTCACGGCTTTCAACTACATACTTTAGAAGCGAGCATGGCTTTGTGACTCCCTCCCAGATCTCCTTGACTATGTGGAGGGGCCCCCTGACCCTGTGTCCAAAAACCAACTCGTTCGGGCTAAATCCCAAGCTCTCCCCAGGTACTTCTCTCGCAGCAAATAAAACGTATGGGAGACCTAGATCCCAGTCCTTCCCATTTTCCATGCAATAACACCGCAACATACTCTTGAGAGTCGAGTGCCACCTTTCCAAAACACCCTGACTCTCGGGATGGTAGGCAGATGACACCACAGACACTATCCCATGTTGCTGCATGGTCTGCTTAAACAGAGCAGAAGTAAAATTGGATCCCTGATCAGACTGGATCTCCTGAGGGTAGCCATAACGAGAGAAATAGACAAGTAGGTTTTTGACAACAGTCTTAGCCATCCCGTTGCGCATGGGGTAAGCATCTGGATACCGTGTTGCTACATCCATTACAGTTAGTAAAAATGTATTGCCGGCACTAGTGGGGGGCAATGGGCCAACCATATCGATAACTACTTTGCTGAAGGGTGGCCCAATGACAGGGATGGGTTGTAACGGGGCTCTCGGGATGACCTGATTGGGTTTCCCAACAACTTGACAAGTGTGACACTGTGACACCCATGACACGACACTCGCCTTTAACCCAGGCCACCAGAAAAGCTTGCTCAGAGCTGCCTCCGTCTTACGTGCCCCCAGGTGCCCTGCCAAAGGCACATCATGAGCTAATCTCAATAAGCTCTCACGGCACACCCTCGGTACTACTAAGTGGTCCACTAATCCTGACCCGCCATCCCACTTTTTCTTGGGATCCTGATGTCTCCGATACATGATCCCCTCGGACAAGAAAAAATCACCAGGCTGCGCATCCCCATCGCTCTCCAGTTCGATAGCACCATTACCACACGCCCTGACTTCAGGATCTTCCAGCTGCAAGGAACATATATCAGCAGGTGCGAGATTATCCAAGTTCATCTTAAATAATTTATTTCCACCTCCAATGTCCCGCTGAGCCATCCTTTCCTCACGCTGCGCATAACGATGCTGTCACAGAGTCTCTTCCTGCCCTGCACCTGCACTAGCGGTGACAGGCCCCGGGGCCTCTCCAGACTCTAACATAGGTGCCAATAATGAGTCACCAAGAAACACTGCCGGCTCAAAACTCTCCAATTGACCAACACTTCCCGTTTTCTTGTGACCTTTCCTCCGCGGTTTGATAGACTGAGGTGGTGGCTGCAAGGCTCCGGATGTCTGAGAACGCGTCACAACACACGCCATGGTTTGTACGCTACACTTCTCAACCCACTCCTGTTTCTCCCTACTAACGTCGGCCGCCTTCTCGGCAATGACCAAGCAGAAGCAGACCTTAGAAGCAGGCACCGCAAAGTCGTTGCCGAGGAGGAGGTCGACGCCCCCAACAGGCAAGTTCTCTACAATTCTGACATCCAGCTCCTTCGCCACACCATCCACCTCCAGCTCCATCCGCACCAGCGGGTAGGACTTCGTAGCATTGATCCCCTGAACTACCACCACCCGAGCAGCGTTAATTGGCCTACCAGTAAAGTTCTTTAACAAGGTCTGAGAAGCCCCCGTATCACGCAATAGCTTAACTCCTCGCCTTTCGCCAGCCCACCTCACAAAACCATGCCCTCTATGACCCCCAAAGACGTACGGACAGGGTTCGAGCCTTCCGGACTCTTGAACACAGGCTGTGTCCCAACCTCTGACGAACTACCCTTGGCAAACTCAGAAGATATAGGCGACACCCCTATGCTGCGGGCCAATGACACAACCTTGTTTGGTGGCTTGTTCGGACAAGCATTTGCAAAGGGACCCTCCTTGTGACATGCAAAGCACTCTTTACTCTTTGGTTTCCCTTGGGAGTGGGAGGTACCATTAAACTTCTTATACGGGACGGTATTTGGTTTATGTTCAGTTTTATTGTCAGTGCTACATGGTTTTGTGTATTTATGTGTATCAAAATTCTTGGGAGGGGGAGGGGTACGATCCTTTGCACCCGACTCACTCCTAGCTGCTGCTTCGCACCCTCGAATTAATGACAGTCGGCGGTCAGCCATTTCTGCTGCCTCCTGGAGAGTTCTAGGATTTTTTTCCTTTATATTTAATGTTAAGTCCCCGCCTGTGCACTTAAAGAACTGCTCCAAGAGAACCAGCTCACTCAACTCCTCAAAAGTAGCTGCCCTATCAGAACTCAGCCAATGTCGTAGTGCATCAGACAAGTCCTGGGCGTGTTCTAGGAAGGTACTATCCTTGCCCTTAGTAACACCCCGAAACTTCAAGCGGTAAGTTTCTGGTTGTAACTCATAGGCCCGTAGCACAGCCTTCTTTAGCTCATCATAAACTACACAGGACTCTAAAGGTAGTGCATCATACGCTTTTAGCCCCTTTCCTAGAAGTCTTGATGAAACTAATGCTGCCCACTTTTTCTGAGGCCACTGGTGTTCCTGACACTTCTTCTCAAATCGCATAAAAAACTCAGCCACACCTAATTCATCGAACACAGGAACTAGTTTAAGCAGGTGCGACAATGATTGGTCCCGATGTCTGTTACCTCCCCCCATATTTCGCCCTGTTACCTCCACTCGAGATCTCTCCAGCTCCCTGTCAGCCTGAGCTCTAGCAACCTCAGCCTGCACACTAACCTGTCTTTCGGCGGCCTCAACCTTGGCCATCTCAAGCTGAAACAACAAATCTGGAGTCAACCCTTGAGGAGGGGAAGGTGCATTTAATGGAGAGGGTCCCTGTGATTGAATTCCACGCTGTCATTGACCATCAACTTGGGGGTATGTACTAAATTCAGGCACCCTGAGGTTTGATATGGGGGTAGAGTGGAGGGGGGGCTGGAGACCGGGGCCCCCAGTAGCCTCTCCACCCAGGTCTCTCCCTTCTAAACCCAATATCAAAGTCCTCAGCTGATCTTTCCTCATGCCACTTAAACCCTGGTGACCCTGAAGACCTGCCACACACTTTAAGCCATACTTATTCAGCTTCAACACCCTGGCAGCGGTAAGGGGCACCTCTAAAAATCTTCTAGCACCCTCCTCGCTATCGACTAGCCACTCCACAGGTCTTTCTCCCTAAAAAAAAATTGCGGTTATTTTTGTTTTCGGTTAGTCTAGGCTATCATCCCTGGTGGCCTATTTCTGCGTACTTCAATTTTTAAATTTTCAGTTAGGCTATCACCGCTGGTGGCCTATTTCTGCGTACCGGTATTTCAAAAAAAAAAATTCGGTTATTTTTGTTTTCGGTTAGTCTAGGCTATCACCGCTGGTGGCCTATTTCTGCGTACCGGTATTTCATAATTTTTGTTTTCAGTTATTTTTGTTTTCGGTTAGTCTAGGCTATCATCCCTGGTGGCCTATTTCTGCGTACTTCAATTTTTAAATTTTCAGTTAGGCTATCACCGCTGGTGGCCTATTTCTGCGTACCGGTATTTCATAATTTTTGTTTTCAGTTATTTTTGTTTTCGGTTAGTCTAGGCTATCATCCCTGGTGGCCTATTTCTGCGTACTTCAATTTTTAAATTTTCAGTTAGGCTATCACCGCTGGTGGCCTATTTCTGCTTACCGGTATTTCATAATTTTTGTTTTCGGTTAGGATAGGCTATAACCCCTGGTGGCCTATTTCTGTTTAAATAAACATAAAATTGTTTTTGGTTAGGCTATCACTGCGTATTCAAATTTAATTTAGTTTTGTTTTAATTTTCGGTTAGGCTATCACCGCTGATAACCTATTTGTGTGTATTTCAACATTTTTGTTTTCGGTTAGGCCTATTTAAGTAAGTGAAGCGACCTGAAGGGAGTGAAGTGTTTTTAAAGTGAGTTTAGTGTTTTTAAAGTGAGTTAAGTGTTTTTAAGTGAGTGAAGTGATCTGAAGAAAGTGATCGTCACCATGCCTCGTGCCTGTACGAACTGCGCCGGTAGGTTTGGTGCTTCCATGTTTGCTCCTGTCGATCCACAAGTCTGCCGACTCTGCCAGCAACGAGAGGATTTGACAGCAAAATTGGATGAAGCCCACAGCAAGATCAACACCCTCACCAGGAAGCTGGAATCACTCCAAGAGTTTGTAACACTCAACGTTGGAGTATCACTAACTCCAATTGTTTCAACTCCAGCATCCACCACCGCCCCAACGTCATCTGCCAACAATCCAACACCTGCAGTAGACACTGCAGCAGATGCTTCTGACCAACCTGAGCCGACATCAAACCAGGACAGCCGCCCTGTTCACCTTAGTCTCTCCCCCACTCCTCGTGCAAGAAGCCTGCTAGCACGAACAGTACCAACCCCTCGCCCCCGTTCTAACCACTCCTCTCCCAACCTGTACGTAGAGTCCCGCCACAACAGGTTTCCGGATTTACACCAGTGAGGAACGGTGCACGGCCAACGCAGAAAAGGTCTCATCTACCAGTCACAATGTCAAACAGATTTGAGATATTGGTAGAGATGGAAGACGAACCAGAGGAGACCAGGCTCGTTGGGGATTCCATCCTACGAGGACAGGTCGAAGAGTTCTGAGACAGAGTCCCAAATCAACGAAAAAGATTTTGCATCCCAGGAGCTGGACTGGACGACATTGTGGAAGCCTTCGAAGATACCACAAAGGATGCAAATGAAAATACCCTTTTTGTCATCCATGCTGGTTCAAATGACGTCATGCGCACCAGATCCGAAGAGTTGATGGAGAAATATCGCAAGATGATCCAGCACTACAAAAACAAGTCAAAGAATATCATCATCTCAGGCATTCTCCCCAAGATCGACGCACCTGACAAATTCTACGACAAGGCCTTCAGCACAAATAGCCGACTAAAATATCTGTGTCTGAGGGAAGAAGTTGAATTCATCAACCTCTGGGACAACTTCTACAACCAGCCTACTCTGTTCCGCAAGGATGGCACTCATCTAAACCCTGTGGGTTCAGCACGCATGGGTCGTCTCTTACACGAAGCAGTCCGCAGCCATGGATCAAAAAACGCCATCCGAGAAAAAGCAGCAGTGACATGAATCATCCAACGCCAAGAAAAAAACAGAGGCAACCGAGGACCACCAGCGATAAGGACCGAAGACAGCGAGGACCGAGGACAGCCATGAACATAAATGTAGATCCGACAAGAACCAAAAATATTATTAAAGAGCGTTCCGTGAGTTCTAAAATAACAAATTTAAAGGTTTTCTATGCAAACGCTTGTAGCATACGCAATACATTTTCAGATTTAGAGGAGCTAGTGTTTACAGAAAATTATGATGTGATTGGCATAACAGAATCTTGGCTCAATACAGAAGATAGAGACTTTTTAGCAGAGTATTCACTTCCCGGTTATGTAATGTTTGAGAAAAGCCGAATAAATCGAAATGGAGGTGGCGTTTTACTTTATATCAAAGAAAGTCTTAACCCTACCCTCTTGTCAAAACCTCAAATTGTGAACGTCGACGCATCTTTTGTGCTAATAAAGAATAATAAAGGTACAAAAATAATACTTGCATTAATATACAGACCTCCAGCTCAATCAGTGCAAACTGACCGAGAAATTTACGAACAAATTGCAGGTGTAAGTAACTCGCAAGATACCGTAATTTTTGGCGACTTTAATTTACCTGTGACCAAGTGGGGCGATACTCTTACTTCACACTCCGGACATGACTTGTATATGAACTTGCAAGAGAGTTCGCTTTATCAATTTGTTCGAACGCCAACCCGTGGTAATAACGTTCTTGACATTATACTTGCAACAAAAGAAGAATTAATAGAGAATTTTGAATGTTGGTGATGAATTCAGTAACAGCGACCATCGTACGATAACTTTCACTTTAAAGTTTACTAGTAACGAACCAAATAGTAGCATCGAAAAAGTCCCTAATTTCAAGAAAGCAAACTTCCATAAACTATGTTTAAAGAAACTGACTGGAGCTTTTTAATTCACAATAACGACATAAATACATCTTGGAAGTTATTCGAAGCCACTTACCTAAAAGCAGTGCAAGACTGCATACCATCGAAAATACGGCGTCCAGGCCATAATAATAAACCCAAATGGTGGAATAAAGATATTTCAAACTGCCTGCTTGCTAAAAAATTTGCTAATGATAGATTAAAATCCTCACAAAATGACGAAGAACGGCTGAAATTTGTAGAGCTACGACGCAAAGCCAAAAAGTTAATTAAGCAAAGTAAAAAGACCTTAGAGTTACATATTGCGAATCAAAGTAAAACAAACCCGAAAGAATTATATAGTTATATCAGAAAGAAAAAAGTAGTTACTTCAACTGTTGGACCGTTAGTCGATGAAAATGGAGAATACACCAAAGACGAAGTACAAATGAGTAATGCCCTCAATACCTTCTTTGCATCAGTTTTTACAACAGAAGACCTCAGTGATATCCCTACACCATCGCCGATTCAGATTGATAATTCAGATGTTCTAAGCAATATCACCGTTACAGAGAGAGAAGTATTGAATTGTTTAGATAAACTCAAGGTAAATAAAACGCCTGGACCTGATAAAATCTCGCCTAGAGTTCTAAAGGAAGCTAAGGATGAGCTCTCCAAACCACTGACATTTCTATTCAATAAATCCTTGCAGTCTGGAACTATGCCCGATCAGTGGAAGCTAGCCAACGTAACACCGATATTAAAAAAAGGCAGCAAATCCCTACCCAGTAACTATCGTCCAATTAGCTTAACCTCAGTTGTATGTAAAATGCTAGAAACGGTCATACGAGACAGACTCGTAAATCACTTAGAGGAAAATAACATACTTAAAGATACTCAACACGGCTTTCGTAAAAAACGTTCCTGTTTAACAAACCTCTTAGACTTCTTCCACGATATCCTCAACCTCTACGATGAGAGTAAAGCTGTAGATATTATATACCTTGATTTTCAAAAGGCCTTTGACAAAGTTCCCCACAAACGTTTACTGCTAAAACTAAAAGCGCATGGAATACAAGACGGTGTGTTGAAATGGATAGAAAATTGGCTCAGGGACAGAAAGCAAAGAGTAGTCATAAACGGTAAGGCATCTAAATGGACCAATGTAAGTAGTGGGGTACCCCAGGGATCGGTACTAGGACCAATTCTCTTTCTAATTTACATCAACGACATAGATGAGGGTCTCAC
>JBAKBP010033149.1:0-22226 GCA_037953745.1 Lithodes maja
CTCGTTAATAATGTACACATTTATCTTGAAGGGGGTCTAGAGTTTTATGTTTTAAGTTTGATGGAGATCTATTGAGGAAACTAAGAAATAAAGGAATTAATGATCAAACAAACGTCCGTTTCCCCTTAAGGGGGGATGGGCGTAATATTTGCTCATTTATATATTTGTTTATGATTTATTTAGTTTCATCCCTAGACCTCCATCAAGCATATAGAGCACCCCCCAACACCCTCCTTCAAGATCAATTTGTACATTTTTCGATAGAAAAATATCCTGGCCGAAGGCCGGTTCCTCAAAAAGTACAGGCTCCCTATCGCTAGCCAGGAAAAACTCGACGCCTAAAAGACACGAAAAGTCTTAATATTGACAACGAAATGGGGTGAAATGTCTTAAAATCGCCAAACTAATGGGCCGAACGTCATAAAATATGAAAACTAATGGGGTTAACCATGAGGAAGAAAGGGGACCAGAAAAACGACCCATCTCCCCTTTATTCGGAGATTGGCAATGTCCTTGCCGTATGTTTACATTACGGCTTAAAATTGAGCCCACCTCGCTTTTTTTGTTATCTCTTTCTCTCCCTCTCTCTTTGCCTTGTATTCGTTCGGCTCCATTCAGCCTACTGTTTTAAGACGTTTACCCCCATCCAGGTTTCAATATTTTCCTGGTGAGCGGTAGCGAGCCAACATATGTATATTTTTGTTTTGAGAGCAAGCTAAATTTGCACATTTTTCGATAGAAAAATGTCTCGCTGGATTTTTCCATACAATGCTGGCTCACTATAGGCCTAATAATTTTTTTTTACCCACCTCGCCGAAGGTGCTCTTTGGCCTCGGCGAGGTGTCTTCGGAGCATTCATCTACGTCGCACAGCCCTTCGCACGCCTCTGCGAAGTATGCCCGTGGCGGGTATACTCTCGGCGACGCTTTTTTTTCGTGTGACACCCTCGTCGATGTCTCGCCGATGTCACCGAGGATCTCCGAGGGCCTCGCCAATCCCTCGGCAATGTTCGACGATGCTTGCGAGGGTTCGGACCCCTCGCAGGTCCTCGTCCCAAATTTTGAACAATCCGAACATTTGCGATGACCCGCGAGGGCCCTTTCGAGGCCTTGCGAGTCAAACGATTATCATGCGAGGGTTCAAGATTTTGTTGCGACATGTCACGAATGTGCCCATTTCTTGGTGTCTGCGATGAAATCGTATGGAATCGCATCAGTGGAAAAGGGGCATTAGGCAGCAGGAATATTAAGTAGAGAACCCTGTAGTCCCTCAGTTAGGTAGACCATAACTTCCCAACAGGGGGGTGACTTTGTTTTGGTTGTTGTGATGTTGCTAGATATTGTGAGGTGGATTAATATTTTGTGTTGCGTTTGTGTTATTAGGTAAATGTTGCTAAAGGTTCTTGGTAGTTTTGGTTGAAGTTGGTAAAGGATTGTGGTGGTTTGATTGTTGTAACATATATAATACTGAAGGTTGGGCATAACTATCCTTTGATGATTGTTATAACGTATAGATGATACTTGGCCATACGTAGACCTGTTGAAGTATGTTTTAGTGTTATGGTATTTTGATGATTGTGTGGGGTGTTTGAACTTAAGGTTAATTAAGATTAATAGTAAAGCCGACATATTTCCCCAATATCTGGAGAAAGGTTCCTACTATCTAACATCCATCAGTAGAAGAAGGAAGGGAGATAGAAACAATCCCAGACCTTCATTAATTTTCTCTTGACGGAGAAAAACATAGTTGGGTTACAGAGAGATAGATAGAGAGAGAGAGAGAGAGAGAGAGAGAGAGAGAGAGAGAGAGAGAGAGAGAGAGAGAGAGAGAGAGAGAAGGGGGAGGGCATAGTATTCTAACTATCTCTAACTTTACATTGTGGGTATAGAACCATAGTGTCAAGTCATCATGAACAGCACAAGTCCTTTACATTTATCAATGCATGTCAATATCTTCTTAAAAATGTGTTTTCATTAAATGGTTTGTTTATCGTATTTTTTTGTTTCGCAGACTCCTACTTACTTTTATTTGATTCATAAGCTGTCTTACCTGTAACTTAGAAAAATTCTGCCTTCGGCCGGCACATTTTACTATCGAAAATTGAACAAACTTAGATTGAAGGAGGTCTGGATTGACATTTTTGTATGTATGAAGGAAGTTTGAAGACGTTTTTGTTTTCCTAGGGGACAAATGTTTAAAAATACGTGTTAATTTTATTAAATTAAGTCAATACATTAATACTTTACGTAGGGCAACATATGAACTTAGTGTAATTAATACATTTATCAGAGTATAAACGAATATAGCTAATAATGTCCTTTGAACTCTAAATACCTTATATATTACATTACACAATATATAAATAACACCATCATTACTATTGAATATCTTCTCTTTATAGGAGTATGCAATGTATAATAATTCCTACAATATACTTCTTATTCGTCGAATGAAGGAGAGCTTAAGGAATATATTATGTAATTCCAAACCTGTATACAGTAATGATGATTGGGTTGTAAAATATTGGTGTTCATTCCAGTAACAATATAAGTATGCTGTTTTATGTTTGGGTACCGGTAATTGATTAATATTGGTGTTCATTCCAGTAACAATATAAGTATGCTGTTTTATGTTTGGGTACCGGTAATTGATTAATATTGGTGTTCATTCCAGTAACAATATAAGTATGCTGTTTTATGTTTGGGTACCGGTAATTGATTAATATTGGTGTTCATTCCAGTAACAATATAAGTATGCTGTTTTATGTTTGGGTAGCGGTAATTGATTAATATTGGTGTTCATTCCAGTAACAATATAAGTATGCTGTTTTATGTTTGGGTACCGGTAATTGATTAATATTGGTGTTCATTCCAGTAACAATATAAGTATGCTGTTTTATGTTTGGGTACCGGTAATTGATTAATACAAAACGTTGGTTAATTCGAATATATTATTACTGAATCCATAGTAAACAATTAGGTAGTCTACATTGACACTACATTGTTTGCCAATTATTGAGAAATATTGTATAAGATAAACAATTAAGGTAGCCTAATTGCATGTATCTTAGAACTTTGCATCATTAGGAACACCTTTGATATTTCTAATATTGTTTTGCTGATGCTCTCCCTCCGGTATCTGGGCTTCCCAGAATATGATGTGTTGGAAGTCTGGAACGAAAGGAACAAATTAATTAATAGACAGCGTATACATTAATTAATGACGATAATTATCTTTAAAATCTATCTGAACAATATAATATTTTGTTTGTTCATTGGGAACAATGGACAGTTTTCTGCATGATGACAAGTAATATCTGAGTGTATGTTTTGTTAGTTATTTGGTTGCCAAGAACCAATTATTTTATTCAATTATAATGCACTTCAATGAGACAAAGACTTAAAATTAATTTAGATGGTATTTTACTGCCAAGACCGTAATTGCATGACCACTACCACGTTGATGTGTCCTATTCTGCGTAATGTTCACACAACGGTGCTGTAAAGTCACTTATATAGATTTGTGGACCCCCTTTGTTTTTCTTTGTTTATGACGCAAACGTCCCTTGGATTTGTTTGTGTCACTCGTTTGGCTTTGGGAGAGACACTCGTACAGGCACCCTGCCTTTTGTCTCCGTCATACACATAGAAAGAAAATGAAGCTTTGACTATTAGGGAAGACTTTGTCGCCTGTATGACTGCTTCATGTTGTGGTTAGTGTTGTATGTGTTGCTTCCTTTGTTGTATATTTGGTTACTGGCTAATTATTCATGAATTCGATATAATTACTGTAGTGGTAATTACAGTATGGTTGTGTTTTGTTAGTTAGATTACTCCCAGTATTGAGTGGCAGACTATCGTGTTGATAATTGTGTAATTAAATAGAACGGGTGGGTCCATCATAGTGGGTAATAGAACGGGTGGGTCCATCATAGTGGGTAATAGAACGGGTGGGTCCATCATAGTGGGTAATAGAACGGGTGGGTCCATCATAGTGGGTAATTGAATGATTTGGGGGAAAAACTGAGAGTGAGTGCATGTAGGTTATTATGCGTGTTTACCATAATCATTGTTTTTTTATTTCATGTGTTTGAAGGAGACAAAAGGCAGGTTGATTGTAGCGAGTGTTTCCCCCAAAGCCAAAAGAGTGACAGAGTCAAATTCAAAGGACAATTGAGACATAATACCTTGACACACAAAGTTTGAACCAGTCCAAGTCGTAGGATGAAGTAATTAGGATTACACAATAAGATTTGTTGTATTTAGATAAGCACTCTTATATTCTTGGATAAACAAACAAACAAAACACATTGAAACAAACTGGAAGTGCGTCCTTCTCTTGGGAAACATATGTACTGCAAATTTCGAGGGATCACTGGAAGAAAATGGGATTAATGATAGGGGAGAAGAGAGAGGGAAGACAAAGCCAATGAGAGGACACCAAAGAATTTAACAACATTGTGGTGTTAACCCGTACAATCCCAGCGACGGCAGAGAGCCGTGGGTAAATAAATCGGTCCCCAGTCCCAGCGACGGCTGCAAACAGTCAGTAATATACGGTCATTGTACCTGCCAGTATCAGGCAGTGCCTGGTACCACGATGTTTATCACTGCTCGAAGACCTTGGTAACACTTCTCAGCCTATATCCAAGACCCACAGGGTAGGAGAGGCAGTATTCCTCCATCTTTTGAGGTGGGAGGTTGTTATATTTTGCCTCTGAAGCCATGTTGGTCAGACAATATATGTCTTGATATAAACCCCGCCTGGAGTAGGTGGCTCGTGTTGCTCTTATTGTTGTGTGTTGTTGTGTTTCAGCAGTGTGTTGATCATCTGAACTGTTATGTTGGTCAGACAACATAAGTCTTGATATAAACCCCGCCTGGAGGAGGTGGTTCGTGTTGCTCTTATTGTTGTGTGTTGTTGTGTTTCAGCAGTGTGTTGATCATCTGAACTGTTATGTTGGTCAGACAACATAAGTCTTGATATAAACCCCGCCTGGAGGAGGTGGCTCGTGTTGCTCTTATTGTTGTGTGTTGTTGTGTTTCAGCAGTGTGTTGATCATCTGAACTGTTATGTTGGTCAGACAACATAAGTATTGATATAAACCCCACCTGGAGGAGGTGGCTCGTGTGTGTTTTTTTTTTTTTTTTCATGTGGGGGAGGCAAAATGAAGAACTGCCTGTAGCGAATGCCTCCCCCAGAGTTGAAAGAGTGACAGGGCCAAAATCAAAGGTCATTCGAGCCAAAATGCCTGGACAAATGGAGTTTGAAGCAATTTATGTCATAGGAAGAGGGCAAAACTGATTCTGAGAGAGAGTTCCAGAGCTTAGCTGTTGAATAGAAGAAAGTCTGAGAGTAATGTTTCACTTTTGGGTTGGAGAGTTGCACAAAGTTGCTCTTATTGTTGTGTGTTGTGTATTACAAGTCTCCTTAACAGTTATCATATATAGTTAGTCTTAGACCTGCACAACATTAACCCCTTCAGTACCAATGGCATCTTTTTTATGATATTGTGGCAACTACTAGACAATTGTATTCAGCTTAAGAAGGACGTTTTCCAATTCAAAGGCTACAGACTATCTTAATATATCCGTTTAGCTAATATACATCCTTCCTAATCTTCATAAAATCGCCTAAATGTAGCTGAAAGAATAACGCCGGTGGTACTGAAAGGGTTAACAAATCCCTTTTTAGTTCGTTATCATCCTGTTGTTATCTCTCTGGCGTCTTTGTTATCATCCTGTTGTTATCTCTCTGGCGTCTTTGTTATCATCCTGTTGTTATCTCTCTGGCGTCTTTGTTATCATCCTGTTGTTATCTCTCTGGCGTCTTTGTTATCATCCTGTTGTTATCTCTCTGGCGTCTTTGTTATCATCCTGTTGTTATCTCTCTGGCGTCTTTGTTATCATCCTGTTGTTATCTCTCTGGCGTCTTTGTTATCATCCTGTTGTTATCTCTCTGGCGTCTTTGTTATCATCCTGTTGTTATCTCTCTGGCGTCTTTGTTATCATCCTGTTGTTATCTCTCTGGCGTCTTTGTTATCATCCTGTTGTTATCTCTCTGGCGTCTTTGTTATCATCCTGTTGTTATCTCTCTGGCGTCTTTGTTATCATCCTGTTGTTATCTCTCTGGTGTCTTTGTTATCATCCTGTTGTTATCTCTCTGGCATCTTTGTTATCATCCTGTTGTTATCTCTCTGGCGTCTTTGTTATCATCCTGTTGTTATCTCTCTGGCGTCTTTGTTATCATCCTGTTGTTATCTCTCTGGCATCTTTATTATCATCCTGTTGTTATCTCTCTGGCGTCTTTGTTATCATCCTGTTGTTATCTCTCTGGCGTCTTTGTTATCATCCTGTTGTTATCTCTCTGGCGTCTTTGTTATCATCCTGTTGTTATCTCTCTGGCGTCTTTGTTATCATCCTGTTGTTATCTCTCTGGCGTCTTTGTTATCATCCTGTTGTTATCTCTCTGGCGTCTTTGTTATCATCCTGTTGTTATCTCTCTGGCGTCTTTGTTATCATCCTGTTGTTATCTCTCTGGCGTCTTTGTTTATTAGAATCTGGTGTTTTGAAGAATCTGAACGAAACAATAAAAGTTAAATAATTGAAGGTGAGATGAGCAATTAACTACCTTCATAAATTGACAAAGCATGTTTATAGCGTCTTGATAATTTGTTATATTACAAATGGTGTGTTGTCTGAATGAAAGCGATATCCCTGTTTTCCCTTATGCAATAAAATATTAAATTATCATGAACAGTGAATCAATGGTTAAATCGTAAGGGGAGACTAGTTGTGTCCCTTCCATTGTTATAACATTACTTGATATGATCTTATTTTCCTAACATTGCACTCCTACGATTAAAGTATTGTTAATAGCATTGTAATAATTGTAATTCATAAAATATATATAATACTCTGTTTATTGTGAAGAAAAATAGAACAGTAATAACATCATTATTTGTAGTTTAACTTTGTTTGCACCAATATTAAATTCAATAATTTGGCAACCCTTTGTGATGTAATTTATATTAATGTTTTTTTTTTTTCTTGATTGGTATCTGCACACATACCGTGTACTTTAACATACACTTAACCTAAATATTCGTAATTTACCCTAAAGTTTAACACGCAGTATTAGCCACATTTCGCATTTCCTCATTAGCTCAGAATTACTTCCTCTTATAATAGTCAAGGACTCAGGAACGAGATGGAAGGCGGGATGTGATTAAAAGCATATTCAGAGATCGAATTACCAAAAAAAAAAAAAATGCAGCTAGAAGCGACCAGACTTAATTAAAAGTACTGTACGTCGGTGAAATGAGACATACTCCACCAATATTTATCAAAGACATTCTGGAAACGAGATTAACTGAAGGTACATGAAGGTGGTATGGTTAAACTGTCTGGATAGTTTAGTGAGGATGGTGATGAAGGTACTAGATTAGCAAAAGAGTGTTAGCAAAAGGTTATGCACATTGAGGCATGACACACGGCTGGACGATAACTTATACACAAGAGATAACTAAATTAAGCTAAAGTATTTTTCAAAATAGTGTTTAGTCTTTCAGTATATGAGAATTAATGTTCTTGCTTTGTACAGACGATCACACAATTTTACTTAACCTACTGTACGACGGATACATCAGTGGATACAACAGACTTAATTTCAAGTTGTTGTCCTCTTGAATTAACTTAAGGCCACCTTGCCTTTGTAGCAGCATCCCTAGGGAAAGTTTGAGACTATGTATGAGGGGCATAGTTAGGAATGTTGAATTGTATTAGGAAGATTAGTGGAAGTAAGCTAGTGAAGAACAAACGCTTAACCGCTAATGCGTTTTAATTGGTAACGAGATGATGACGGAATAAAGTTTGATTACTTTATTATATTGATCACAAACATTATAACAACACTCCGTTAAACATTGCTAGGAAATTATTAAAGCCCCAACCACCAACGTAAAACAGCTCCTGCAATTATATTGACTCATAAACCCAGACAGGTCAGACGTCAAGCATCATTAAATGAGACCGACACCTGTACACAACACAGGCATGTGTAATACTGTAAAATACCGACCGACCTATACATGGTAGATTCTTCTTACCTTATCTGTTGTGCACGTCGTTCATTCCCTCAACTAATACTTAGCGACAATGCTCCTACTTTTATCCAAGCATCTAAATACCTTAAGGATATGAGCAGTGATCCTACAATCATCACTTTTATGGGAGAAAGGAAGTGCAAATGGAGGTTCATTCCAGTTAGGGCACCATGGTTAGGTGGAATGTGGGAACGGTGTGTCGGCATTGTCAAATCAGGACTGAGAGCGGTAGTAGGACGTGCTTTATTGAGGAAGAGTGAGTTAATGACAGTTCTCACCGAAATAGAAGCAGTAGTGAATGATCGTCCGCACACATATATGTACACCAACCTGCAAGAACCACTACCATTAACGCCAGCTCATTTACTCTACGGTAAACCATTGACTGCTTTCCCGTCTGATTTCCAGTCTATCATCGAACTAGAGGATCCTTCGTTGTACTCTGAAGCAGCGGTATCTAAGCGATACCAGTATATTTCGAAGGTAATCGAGGACTTACGAAAGAGGTGGATTGATGAATATCTGCTAGCATTGAGGGAAAGAAGCATCATACCCTCTGGTAGACCATCGGCACCTGCTGTTGGTAAAGTAGTTTAAATGAGAGAAGATAATCCTCATTTGTATTGGAAATTAGGCCGCGTGTTGGAGGTGTACAAGGGGGAAGACTCTGTAGAGCGGGTGGCATTATTGAGGACGGCCACTGGAACTACTGTTCGTCCTATCGCACGTTTGTACGCTTTGGAGCTCGATTCCACATTGCAATCTGATGCTCCACCTGTTATTGCTGGGTCCGAGAATTCTCAAAGTGACGATTTTATCCCTTACGGATGGTGATCAATCTCGGACCGGGACGCGTCCCAGACGCGCTGCCTCTGGCGCCGTTGATATGTGGCGTCAGAGGATAGCCTCTGGGCAACTTAAATTTAAGGTGGGGTTCAGGTTATTTTTTGTGGGTGGAGTGTATCGTGTAATACGATAGTGTAAGACAATTTCTGTGCTAATGTAAGTCTCTGTGACGTCACTAGGTATAAAAGTCTAACGTTCGTTCCCATGGTAGGGCGTAAGACGATTAGATCGTGTATTATTAGATTGCAAGTAAGTAAGGGGAGGTGTGGTGGAGTGGTCTTGCCACTGGCCTGGTAATCCAAAGGTCCTGGGTTCAAATCCCGATGTATCAATGGGAAGATATTATTGGGATGGAATTTGTGCTGTACCTAGTATCAGTGCATTACCACAAGCCCACCGAAACGTCAATAAAAATACCCTCATTGTTCCCTGATTAAATAGCACTGTATGAATATTCCCATATTCAAAATATGCTATAGGGGTGCAATGCCTGGTGAGTTATCTGCTCAACAGGTGGCGTTGTGTGTGTGTAAGTGTGAGAGTCCGAGTGTAGCGGGTGAGAGAGTGAAGCACGGGAACGAGGTGGCTTCAGAGATGGGGTCGTTTCGGGCCATGAGTGAGCACCGTGCCTCATGTGAAGGCAAGATGGCAGGTGCTCGTTGTGCTCTACGTGTTTCACATGTCTCACTCCCTAGACTGGAACAAGACCTCACGGGCTTCACTGTTCATTGTAAAGCGGTGAATGTTAAGGCTCTCAGCCTATGCCCGAGAGGAAGTAAGTTGGAATATAGAAAAAAAAAAAAAAAAAAAAAAAAAAAAAAGTTAAGATTATAAAAGGCCTAACTAAGCTATTAAGCAATATTGACATGGTCTTATGTAGTATATATGAATTTATCGTATATATTGATTTAATTTATCGTATATATTGATTTAATTTATCGTACTGAGCAACATAGATACGGTACGATAATTTGGGCGCCTGGCGTAAGCCAAGGCAGCAAGGCGAAGGGCTGGAAGAGTCAGAGCCTTCACGAACACCAACCAGTTAACATCTAATTTCCGCCTTCAGTTGATCAAGCTTTTGTGCCTCTAATCACAATAAACTGCCAGCAATACATACATCTACACCATCACAACGCTTTCATCGACGCCATGACTGACTGACAGACAAGCATAATATTCATGTCCATTCCCATATAATAATTTGTTCTTTTTCCTTGGCCGAGCTTTGGGCCGGTATCTTTTTTCCCCATCGTCCGCCATATTGGGTAAACGTTCTCCTTTGTATCATTGCCACGTGGGACTATTGGTGAGTTAATTCCTGGAATATTATTAACCCTTATAACCTTACCTTATATATAAAATATTGTGTGAGACCTTTGGATATAAATTAGCTTGTTTCAGATTGAATTCAATTTAGATATGGAGTAATTTTAATTTACATTGATTTTGTTTGAATTATTATAACTTCGAAATATTTAACTTCCATTGATAGTATAACACAACCACTACCACTTTATCTAACACTACCACTTTATCTGACACTACCACTTTATCTACTAATAACACTTTTTTTACCACTACCACTTTATCCACCACTACTACATTATCTACCACTACCACTTTATCCACCTCTATCACTTTATCTACCACTACCACTTTATCCACCACTACAACTTTATCTAACACTACCACTTTATCCACTACAACTTTATCCACCACTACCACTTTATCTAACACTACCAGTGTATCTACTAATACCATTGTATCTACCACTACCACTTTATCTACTACTACCATTTTATCCACCACTACCACTTTATCTAAAATATAACATGTTGAATCACAAAAAATCGAGATAAACTGTGTATATCCTAAGTATTGGATATTGTTGATGTTGACAGTCGTAGCTCTGGCGCTAGTTCGGAAGCAAGCGTCCACCAGAGGTCTCAGGTGAATTCTTGGTAGGGTCAATTGCAAGTGTCCGCTAATATGTTGTTGGACAGATGCACTATGGGCTGCTATATGCAAAGTGCCAGTTACGGTGTCTCGCAAAGCCCTGGACTATTCAAATGACCTTGACATGTCAAGTATCCTTCAATAGTTTGTGGAGGTGCGTATTTAATAATAAAAGTAAATTACGAACATGTCCGCAAAGTATACTTCTAGTATTAAAGGTGCAGCCTATTGAGGACCTTAATGTTAGTAGGATACCATGGTAAGTCTAACAACAATTCCTCAATAGGAAGTTTTACTACAGTAGACCTTTCAGGATATTTGGCATGCTTTCAATCCTCACTTGAATGGGAGGGTAATTTTAGGCCTATCACCACTAGTATGCCAGTGTTATGAAAGCCCTAGAATTGCTTGCCTTGTTCAGGTTTTGTAGGAGTAGTGACAACTTTGGCTGAGATGTCCCGGGGTAGGTGTGCGGGGGTCAAAAGGTCATATGTCCAGTAGGACGGATCTAAGGGGATTAGGAGGGCCCCTTGGAAGTGTGTGGGCAGGTGATTTGGCCTTTGGGTGGAAGTAGGGCGCTAGTGGTTTCTCCTCTGATGGTGGTGATGGTCCTTCTGTCCCTGGCTGAATATTATTCTTTTCTTGGGAGTCTCACATGTTGGTATTATGGACATATTTTTTCCTGGTGTTGATGGAGGTTCTCGTGTAATGGTGGCAATTCTGGCATCTCGTCTGTTCTTCGTAGAGGGCGTGGAAGAAGTCGTAGCTGGTGTATATATGCGGGTATTATATGTAGTATGCTGGTGGTGATCCCGTACACGTGGCTTCGCTATGCATGTGTCTTTTGTTGTTGTTGATGTCTATATCTTCTTGTCTTCTGTCCCGAGTTGAATATTCTTGCTCTCGTTCTTCTTGTGGGTGATGTGGGGTAATTTAGGTATACGGGTCATTGTGTTTATCTTATTCCTGGTTATTCCCGTTGTTGGTGTTGTTGGTTTTCTTTCAGTTTCTCCTTTGTCTTCTTCCGGGGTACGCCTTTTCTGGTGATCGAGGCGGGCATCTTGTTTGTTATTATCTCCTCGTGGTTTCACTATTATTCTGTCTTCTGCTGCTACTGTTTTCTTTATCTTCTTTGTGGGTGAGTTGGCTTTGTTCTTCTTGTTCCTGCTACTCTCGGTGATGATGGGGGTGGGGTGGGGGGGGGGGGGGGGCTGGAATGTGGGACATCGTGATTATCTATTTTCTTGTTATTTCTGCTTTTGTGGTTGTTGGCTTTTCTTTAGTTCTCCCTTCCTCCTTATTCCTGGGACGTATTCCTATTTGTTTCGTTCCTTGTTCCTCGGGTTTTTTCCTTTTGCTGCTTGTGGGGGTCTGTGTTAATTGTGTTATTATATATATATATATATATATTACATATATATATATATATATATATATATATATATATATATATATATATATATATATATATATATATATATATATAGTTATATATATACTGTATATAGTTAGCTTTGCCTTTAGAGACGGTGACAGCTGTCCTTCAACCGACATCAACACCGAGTCCTATTTTAGAGTGGGTAAGGATCGGTGGGTACAATAAATTAGTCAGGGTCTTAGCTTGGATGTTGCGTTATATCACCAACATAAAGGCCAGGCTACAAGGACGACTATGCAATCTGGGTCAAAGCTTAAATGCAGTAGAAATAAAAGCAGCTGAGGTAACACTAATTAGATAGGTTCAAAGGGAATCCTTCAGTCAGGAATTAGAGTCCATGAGAAGTCCTGGTAAGATTAAAATGCCTAACATTGTGCGTCAACTAAGGCTACACCTGAAGAATGACATTATTAGATGAGGGACGTCTAAAGTGGTCAGGTGCAGACGACTGTGCGAACAATCCTATCCTGATGCCTGCAACACACCATGTCACCGATCTACTGATACAACGCACACACGAAGAAGTAATGCACTACGGGGTCCACCATGTTATTTCTAAATTGCGTCTCAACTGGTGGATACCCAGAGTTCGGCAGGTAGTTCGACAAGTAGTCAAAAGGTGTGTGGTGTGCCGTAGACTAAAAGGACTAGACCTGCTCCATCCTTGCCAGAGTGTCGCGTTAATCATCTAGAACCCTTCAGAGTTACAGGAGTACAAAGGAGTACAAATGAGTACAAATGAAATCAAGCAACAACAGGTCTAGTGACCCTTCTAGGCTGCTTGTCCTCCAAAACACTGAGGATCAAGTGTCCAATCAGTGGTTTAGAGTGGGTAAGGGAACATTGGAAAGGGAACTACTGCCCTGGAACTAATGTCCGTGGCAGGATTAGGAAGTTAGTAGGGGACAGATGGGTTAGTAACTGAGGGGAGGATAAAATAAAGTTATTAATTTGCAAATGCAGTCAGTTGCGGGTTTGATGCAAGATATTTGTCTTGGCGAAGTTTAAATGAATCAACGGTGCTGCAGTCTATGACATCTCGGGGAAGCCCATTCCATAAGTTGACAACTCGATTGAAGAAGAAATTCTTAGCTTTGTGTGAGTTAAAAGATTTACCAATAATTTTGCAACCGTTTCCCCGCGTGTAATTAGATTGGTCGATAGTGAAGTACTTACTACAGTTCATATTGTCGATGCCTTTGATGATTTTGAACACTTGAATTAAGTCGCCTCTTAATCTGCGCTGGGTTAAAGGAAATAGATTTAATTCTCTAAGATGCTCCTCCTATGGTTTGTTCTTTAGGCTAGGTATCATTTTGGTAACTCTACGTTCAACTCGTTCTAGCTTGTCTATATCTTTTTGGTAATAAGAGCACCAGGATTGAACGCAGTATTCAATAAGAGGGCGGACTAAGGAATTGGAAAGAGTTAGGATAACGTCTTTGGATTTATGCTCAAATGACCTGCCTATAAAGCCAATTATTTTGTTTGCCTTCTTAACAACTTCTGAACATTGTTGACTCGGTTTTAGGTTACTCGATATTGTTACTCCCATATCGGTTTCTCTGTTTATATTCTTAAGCTGAGTGCCATTCATCAAATAGTTTGCTTTCTCATTTTGGTATCCGATATGTAGTACTTTTCATTTATCTGCATTGAAACTCACTTACCAAATTTGGGCCCAACATGACAACTTATCTAGATTGTGTTGCATAATCGTCAACTTGTTCTTTTGAGAGTACGCTATTTGCAATTTTTGTATCGTCAGCAAATTTTGAGATTGTACAGGTGAGACCCTCATCTATGTCGTTGATGTAAATTGATGAGAATTGGTCCTAGTACCGATCCCTGGGGTACCCCGCTACTTACATTGGTCCATTTAGATGCCTTACCGTTTATGACTACTCTTTGCTTTCTGTCGCTGAGCCAATTTTCTATCCATTTCAACACACCATCTTGTATTCCATGCGCTTTTAGTTTTAGCAGTAAACGTTTGTGGGGAACTTTTCCAAAGGCCTTTTGTAAATCAAGGTATATAATATCTACAGCTTTACTCTCATCGTAGAGGTTGAGGATATCGTGGAAGAAGTCTAAGAGGTTTGTTAAACAGGAACGTTTTTTTACGAAAGCCGTGTTGAGTATCTTTAAGTATGTTATTTTCCTCTAAGTGATTTACGAGTCTGTCTCTTATGAGTGTTTCTAACATTTTACTTACAACTGAGGTTAAGCTAATTGGACGATAGTTACTGGGTAGGGATTTTCTGCCTTTATTTAATATCGGTGATACGTAGGCTAGCTTCCACTGATCAGGTATATTTCCAGACTGCATGGATTTATTAAATAGCAATGTCAATGGTTTCGAGAGCTCATCCTTAGCTTCCTTTAGGAATCTAGGTGAGATTTTATCAGGTCCAGGCGTTTTAATTACCTTGAGTTTAAAAACTGATGCAAAGAAGGTATTGAGGGCATTACTCATTTGTACTTTGTCTTTGGTGTATTCTCCATTTTCATCGACTAACGGTCCAACAGTTGAAGTAACTACTTTTTTCTTTCTGATATAACTATAGAATTATTTCGGGTTTGTTTTACTTTGATTCGCAATATGTAACACCAGGGTCTTTTTACTTTGTATTAACTTTTTGGCTTTGCGTCGTAGCTCTACAAATTTCACCCGTTCTTCGTCATTTTGTAAGGATTTTAATCAATCATTAGCAAACTTTTTTAGCAAGCAGACAGTTTGAAATATCTTTATTCCACCATTTGGGCTTATTATTAAGGCCTGGACGCCGTATTTTCGATGGTATGCAGTCCTGCACTGCTTTTAGGTAAGTGGGCTCGATTAATTCCCAAGATGTATTTATGTTGTTATTGTTAATTAAAATGCTCCAGTCAGTTTCTTTAAACATAGCTCTAAGTTTATGAAAGTTTGCTTTCTTGAAATTAGGGACCTTTTCGATGCTGCTATTTGGTTCGTTACTAGTAAACTTTAAAGTGAAAGTTGTACGATGGTCGCTGTTACTGAATTCATCACCAACATTCAAATTCTCTATTAATTCTTCTTTTGTTGCAAGTACAAGGTCAAGAACATTATTACCACAGGTCTGCGATCGAACTAGACTATACCGGCGCACTGAGAACTAGGGAACTGGACAATGCTTATGTGTTGCTATTTACTTGTGCCACTTCACGTGCAATACATTTAGAACTCTGTGACAATATGTCGTGTGAAAAATTTATGCTGGCATTCAGGAGAATTTGTGCACGTCGTTCCTTCCCTCATTTGATTCTTAGCGACAATGCTCCCACTTTTCTTCAAGCTTCCAGGTACTTGAAAGATATTAGCGACGATCCAACAGTTATTGCTTACTTGGGAGAGCAGAAGTGCGAGTGGAAATTCATACCAGTCAAAGCGCTGTGGTTTGGTGGAATGTGGGAACGGTGTTTAGGCATCGTGAAGTCAGGCTTATGGGCGATTGCAGGACGCGCCTTGTTAAAAAGCAGCGAACTAGTAACTGTGCTCACTGAAGTCGAGGCGGTTGTTAACGATCGTCCTCTCACTTATGTACATACCGACCTGCAAGAACCACTGGCACTAACACCAGCGCATTCTCTCTACGGCAAGCCGTTGACTGCATTTCCTACTGACTTGCAGTCACAGGCAGAGTTTGAGGACCCTTCGATGTTCACCGAGGCTGCCGTGTCCCGACGGTACCAGTATATTTCTAAGGTTATAGGTGATTTTAGAAAGAGATGGGTGAATGACTACTTATTGGCACTACGTGAGAGGGCAACTAAGACTGCTGGTCAACCATCAGCACCCTCTGTAGGCGAGATAGTGTTCATCCATGATGATATTCCTAGATTGTATTGGAAGTTGGGCCGCGTAGTGGAGGTGTACGAGGGCGAGGGCTCAGTAGGGCGAGTGGCGCTGCTCAAGACAGCTACTGGGACTACAGTTCGTCCGGTCCCACGACTGTACGCTATGGAGCTTGGCTCTTCTACACATGAAGAAGCTCCACCTAATGTTGCTGGGTCCGAGGACGCTAATTTAGTCGATCCACCACCCATTGGGGATCCACCTCGCATCGGGACTAGACCCAGACGCGCAGCTCGTGGCGCCGTTGATATGGGGCGTCACAAGATTGCTTCTGGGCAACTCTAGATGTAAGGTGGGGTACAAGTATTGTGTTTGGGGGGGGGGGGGGAGTGTATCATTGATTCACGATAGTCAGTGGTATAACCTACATTTTCTATGTATCATACCCTAAATACAGTTTGTACAGTATGTAAGCTTAATAAGTTAAATAAGGCCTATTATACGAAAGTATAGTATTTTAGTGTCTTTAGGAATGCATATATGATTTATCATATAAATCATGCCGTAATATTATGAAAGCGGTGCGGTATTTACCGCTAGATATCCGCTACTAACTTAGCAGTAGCCGCTAGATTCGTAGCGTAAGACGATGACGTCTCGGATTGTGTCGCACCGCGTCAGAGCACTTTTATACATTGTCCTAGCAGCAACTCCACTCTTTAGTTCGCCGCGATCCTGGTTCCGGTATCATCCAGCTCTAATCATTAACCTGACAAGCGCTAAATAGACCTAGGGGCTAGGGTAGTTATTTGTGCATTTCTAGCCTTGGATTCTGACAGAATTCGTTATATTTACAATATAGAGCATTATTTGTTTTCGGTATGCTTTTATTTTACATATATGATGTATATATGAACCTTCAAGAGTGCTAAAATAAGTGGGAAAAGCATTTGGGTGGTGAAAAACGAAGATATTGGCCACCCGGTCATAATCTCAGGCAAGAGAGAGCCACAGGCAACCCTCCTCTCTCGCTGTCTGTGAGGTAACTGAGACGAGCGGGGCGGTGTGGGCCGGTGTCTGGGTGTTACATAACGATCTTTTCTGCAACCCACTTGTGTTACATTATCGCGGGAGAGAAAAATAACCGATAAATGATGATAATAAGAGGAAAAATAGGTGATAATTGAGGAGGGGAGGGAGGGGGGAATAAGGTGGGGAAGGAGGGGAGGGGGGTGGGTGAGATTTACATGGATGAGTACTGGAGGGGAATTATGTCACCTAGAGACAAATTCCTTTGTTTTGATAGGCCCTTTTTTTTTTTGGAAGGCTTTTTTTATGGTCTTGCTTCCGTGAGGCCTATCGCGTTCCCTATAGGAAGCCTTCCGTGAGGCCTATAGCGCTTGCCGGGTTAACTTAAACTCAACTTCATCCTACAGACAGACCGACTGACAGCTAAGCTTATTATCATGATTTAACTTTCTTCAACCTTACTTATTTATTCACTATTTGTTCAGGTGCATCCTCGTGGTCACCTTAAGGTAAACATCCAATGGTGTTCGAATAGTAGCCATTTGCCTACCATCCATCAGCACCTCCATCAGCATTGTACCCACCGATCCTTACCCACTCTAAAATAGGACTCGGTGTTGATGTCGGTTGAAGGACAGCTGTCACCGTCTGTAAAGGCAAAGCTAACTCAACCTCGGCATTCCATACAGCCCAATCCGCTTCGGCGAGCAGCCATTTTGGGCCTTGCCACCACAGGTCAGACTTAATCAATTTGGACGCCGTTACTCTCCTACTTATTAAGTCACTGGGGTTGTTGTTGTTGTTGTTCCCCATGCTGCCTGGCCGAACAGCAGCAAGGCCCCGAGCAATTCCAAGGCCATAACCGAGCGCCCCCACAGAACCCTCCCTGCCGACCACAATAAAGCCTGGGTGACCGAATTCACTCCATGGCGGGGAGCTGAGGAAGGTGCAGAAACGCCCGGGAAACCAAAGCCCCACCCAGGGCCCTGTGCCTCTCAGCAATTATGAAGAGAAAGTTGAGGGGCAAGGGAAAAATGTGACACTTTGGCTTCCAATCTTGGTAGATTGGGAAGTCAATCCACGGAAAAGACGCCGTCACTTGAGATCTAGAAAATATATAAGTTAAAGGAACAGTCAGAGTAAGCTATGGGTATGGCAGAGATCGCTCAGTTCTCACTCTGATAGACCAGCCCATCACCACATGACTAGAACCCAATCCTCTCAGCATCAGCTAGGAAAGGCCCTAGAAAGCCGCCTTTGGCGGGGGGATAGCTCCCCTATTTCAACTCTTTTCGGGGTCGGGCACCCTCCCTTTCGGGGTCGGGCACCCGCCCGAGTCACTGGGGTTGTCCTTGGTTGGTACATAATGATAGAAGACGTTTGGTAGTAGGGATCGTATTTCATCCACCCTATTGCGCACATAGATGGGCAATGTCCTTTGACTATGCACCCAGCTTAGTGCAATTTGGCTATCGCACCATACATGTACTGCCCTTAGTTGCAGTTCCTTATCGTATGAAGTGCGTACATGGATAACCAAACGTCCCAATAGCAGCATGGCAGTTAGTTCCAATTTGGGAATCGTGACCCCCTTTACCGGTGCAACCTTAGCCCGGGCGGTGAGTAAATTAATCCCAAACGAGGTAACACAATAAATGGCTACTCCATACGCTGTGGCATTCGCATCACAGAATGCATGTAAAGACATGGGTCCAAATGCGGCCACTTGGCGCGGTAACTCTAATGTACATAGGGTGTTATAATCATCTAATAAGGACCTACCCTGTTCAATAAGATCATCGGGTAAATTTTCGTCCCACCCCACGTTGCGTCTCCATATTTCCTGGATTAGAATCCTAGCTCTGATGGTAACAGGTTATGCTAAACCTAAAGGATCAAAAAATTGCGCGACTTTATTCAACAGACTACGTTTTGTGTGCGTCCTTGCCTGTTCAGTATAATCTTTGTTCCGGTACATCAGTATGTCTTTCCCTGGTTGCCATATCATCCCCAAGATTCTGGCATATTCTTGGTTATCAGAAGCTACCCCATCTATTATGAGACCATCCCGAAGCAACACAGAATTTGAAACCCACTCGCGGAGAAACAGATGAGCCTCAGTGAACAACCTACTTGCCTGCCTATAGCTTTTGACTAGTTCCTTTTCACTATCACTAGACCCCTGTAAATTGTCTATATACAATCCACGAGCGAGTTCAGTCGTTTCTTCTTCAGAATCCTCAAGATGTGTTTTAATGGTCGCGTTTAATAGAAATTGTGAACACGTTGCGCCAAAGAAAGACTACCTTAAACCGATAGGTTAGTATGGGACACTCGGGGTCGTCGATGTTTTCGAACCAGAGGAACCGGGTGACGTCTCTATCCCCCTTCTGCAGTTTCAACATCAAGAAGGCCTTTTCTATATCGCTGGTGAATGAGTATTGTCCCAGTCTAAATCGCAGTAATTGCTGAGATAGATCCGACACCATTGAAGGGCCGGTCAATAGACAGTCATTTACACTGGGACTATGGCCTAGGTGGGTTGAGCAGTCATATACCACTCGGATGGGAGTGGTAGCACTATCCTTCTTTACCCCATGATGTGCGAGGTAATGGACCTTCCCGGCACTCCCTGGCTCATCCACATCGACGACCTCGATAAACCCTCGGTCGAGATCATGTTTAAAAACCTCGTCATAAGCCTTGTAGGTGCTAGGTTCTTGGGTTAGTTTCCGCTGCAAGGCTCGTAACCTACCCAACGCTAAACCATGAATAGTGGGTAAACTGATATTTTCATGTTTCCAGGGTAGACAAACTTCGTATTGCTTTTCCGTGGTCAAGTAACGCACAGATTCCGAGAACTTCTCGATCGCGAATTTTGATTCCTGGTCATTCTCCACAGGTTTAATTCCTATGTGGTCTAGTTTCCACAGTCATTCTAGATTGAACTCGGCAGCTAACTTTGGGTCCTCAATGTGAGTATCATCTTCGGTGAACTCTTCTGCCGCGGTCGTGCTCATCTTCAACACGGATGGATACCGTGTCAACCAGAACATTTGACTAGGTAGTTTGGACTGTACCGCTCATACAGTAGCCAAACTTAGTGGGGATCAAGATCACTCCACTCTCTCTTTTAAAACCCGGGTGTACTAGATCATAATAATAATCTGCTCCTAACAGTATGTGCACCTCCTTCAAGTCACCTACGGGATCAGACAGGTAAATACCTTTCCTACGAAGTGCATGCTCTACTTTGTTAATTCCTACAGATTGATAGTCTGGGAGTTCATCTACCACTACACACTGTAAGAAGTGTTTCTTCTTACGGTAGATGTAAGCAACTTCAACAACTTCGTAGTCTCTACTGTCGGTCACTCCTGTAAAACCTTGCAACTAAGGGTCCTACTACCTACTACACAGTGTTTTAGACCGTCCAGCACCGATCTCTTTATAAAGGATCGTTGTGAGCCCTGGTCTAGGAGGAGCCGACAGACTTGTGTCCTGCCATAACCCTCTATGGGTATCATGATTGTGGGTAAAATGGTGGTGTCCTTCCTACTGCCTAGCATTAGTGTTGCAGTACCCCCTACTTTTTCATCCTTGACTGGACTACCTGTGGGGAATAACTTGTCAAAGTGATGACCCTCACAGTTGCAACAGGGCCTCAAATAGGAAGCAGTACATTTACCCTACATACCATGGTCCTTACTCAGACAACCCTTGCACAATTTTAGCTTCCTTGCTTGAGCTAATTTGGCTTCATTGGTTTGATATTTGGTACAGCTTAGCCATTAATGCTTGGGATTGTTGCATAGCCTACATGGCATTTGTGGTTTCTTTCGTGATTCTTCAACCTTCCCTTTAGAACCTACCATCATATTAATTGAACCCCTTGCTGTTGTCCCTTCTGACCCTCCCACCGTCCTACCATTGTTCAATTGTATGTTGCTAATCTCCTTGCGAAATGCCTCTTTGAACTCCTCCAAGTTAAAGGTACGAACCTTATCTAGAATAGCTAGAGGTAATTTCTGTCTTAAAATTATGACCAGCATTTCTTGTGAGGTTACCCCCAATGCATCTAATGATCTTGTATGACACTCCATATCTGTCCTAAACTTTGTCAGTTCATCAACCCTGTACCTAGGCTGTGCTAGGTTCAACAGGGCGTTCAAGGTGGGCTACCTTGAGCTGGTCAGTGTCTCCATACGTCGCCTGTAATAACCTCACAACACTATCATAATTTTCACCTACGATGGAAATCCTTCTACCAAATGTAAAGCTTCATCCTCGAGTTGGCCTTTCAGATAATGGAACTTTCGTACATCGTCAAGTTTTGAATCATGCACTGTGGATTTAAAGACGTCCCAAAATGTTAACCACTCGGTCAAGTTTCCCCTGAACTTCGGTAAATTTAATTTGGGCAAGTTGATTTCACGACGGGGATCTGTCTGCTTGGCAGCGCTGCTAGTCGAGGTTATCTCTATTTTCTTCACCGCCCTTCGCAGTAAATGTATAGCCTCTAAATTGGCGATATCATGGACAGCGCGCTGCTCGTACTCCGCCTGAATATCTGACTCTTCCTCTAACCCTGATACTATACTTTCATTCAGGGTAACTATACTATCATAGGTAGTTTGTAGGTATTCTAACCTAGCCTCTAGCTGTTCAGGAGTTGCACTAGCTACAAAGTCTTCCAAATCGGACGTTAGCCTAGTGATGAGACCCCTCAAACCCCCTCTCTGGTTTTTCAGGACTGTGATAGACATAATTATGTTTTTTTTATCTTCTGGTTTACTAGCCATTAAATTATTCACACGAATTAGCCTAACCCTTCGTCGGCCAATACGGACCTCTATAATAAGTCTCGATCGTGCAATATAGGCCTACCCTTTTGTTAATTGTCATATGAAATTACATTTTAGTCCTCATTCGCAATATTGTTTCACATTAGCCTATCCTTCATAGATTAATGTAATTAAAGTAAAGAGGTAGAAATGACTGTGTAAACCGGTTGCCTTACACAATACAGTACC
>JBAKBP010033150.1:0-22225 GCA_037953745.1 Lithodes maja
AGAGGCTCTGAGGGGCGTCTCACATACTCTTTCATGAGGTTAACATGACATAACTGATGTTTTTTTCTACGGTCAGGTGTTGCAACGAGATAATCAAGGTCGGACAGTTTCTTAGCCACCACATACGGCCCAATAAACTTGGCAGAAAGGGGGTGTCCAGGCAAAGGTAAAAGCAACATTACCTCCTGACCCACCGAAAACTCCCGAAGCTTCACCTTGGCGTCATACTGGTGCTTCATGACCGCCTGTGCATTAACCAAGTTATTACCTGCCGCTGCCATGCAACCTATAAGTCTCTCCCGGCTCTCAAGGATATATTTAAGTACAGACCCCGGCTTCTCTTCGCCCTCCCAGATCTCTTTCACCATACTTAAAGGTCCTCTCACATTATGGCCAAAGACTAGTTGATTTGGACTGAACCCCAGGCTCTCTCCTGGGACTTCACGTGCAGCGAACAGAACATACGGCAGACCCAAATCCCAATCAGTGTCATGTTCTGCACAGTAACAGCGTAGCATACTCTTCAGGGTCGAGTGCCACCGCTCCAAGACTCCCTGACTCTCGGGATGGTAGGCTGACGACACTACAGAACATATACCGTGCAACTGAAGGGTTTGCTTGAACAATTTGGATGTAAAATTGCTCCCCTGGTCTGACTGCACCTCACGTGGAAATCCATAACGGGAACAGAACAATAATAAGTTTTTAACAACTGCCTTTGCCGAGCCGTTTCTCATGGGGTATGCGTCCGGGTATCTCGTAGCCACATCCATGATTGTCAACAGGAATTTATTGCCACTACTAGTAGGCGGGAAAGGGCCAACCAAATCTACTACAACTTTGCTGAACGGAGGCCCGGTGACAGGTATGGGAAACAAAGGTGCCTTCGGGATGGTCTGGTTAGGCTTCCCCGTTGTCTGGCAGGTCGCACACCCAGCCACCCATGCACAGACATCAGCCTTGACCCCAGGCCACCAGAAAAACCTGCCCAATGCCGCCAATGTTTTTGTTACCCCCAAATGACCCGCCACCGGCACATCATGCGCCAGACACAATAAGGACTCTCTATACTTATTTGGAACAACCACCTGGTCTACTACCCTCGCACCGCCCTCCCACTTCGATTTGGGGTCTAGAAATCTGCGGTACAATATCCTGTTGAGCCTAAAGAAATCTCCCGGCTTCGCATCCCCATCTTCCTCCAACTCTATGGCACCATTGCTATAACGAGCTAGGCTAGCGTCTTGCAGCTGCTGCTCACTAATGTCCCTGGGCGTCAATGCATCAAGATGGTTTTGTAATAAGACATTACCCCGGCTAGTAGGCTCTACTGCCTTAGTGGCTCTTGCTACAGCTCTTGCCTCACGCGAAGTCTTACCCAACTCTGCCTTGTTACACACCATATCTGGGCCAGAGTCAACTCCCGTGTTTATTATAGGTCCAAGTACCGAATCACCGAGAAGTGCAGCAGAATCAATGTCCCTTTTCCTGCCCTTAGCAACCTTCTCCTGATCCTTCCTCCACTGTCCCCGAGGTTGAGTGCTAGGCTGTGCAGGAGCCGCAGAGCGAGATCGGGTTACCACACAGGCCATCTCATCCTGTTGGCACCTCCCAACCCATTCCCGATTCTCACCATCCACGTCGGCCGCCCTCTCGGCAACGACTAAGGGTGGAGTCCCGGAAGTGGGCACCGCAAAGTCGTTGCCGAGAAGAAGGTCGACGCCCTCAACTGGCAAACACTCAATGATCCCTACATCCAGCTCCCTGCACACCTCTCCCACTCTCAACTCCAACCTCACAAGTGGGTATGACCTCGTAGCATTTATACCCTGCACCACAACAACTCTGGCCGCATTTATCGGTTTCCCTGTGAAGTTCCTCAACAAAGTTTGCGAAGCCCCCGTATCCCTCAGCAAGTCAACCCTCCGTAGTTCACTCCCCCAGCTCACAAACCCGTGTCCCCGATGGTTACAGAAAGTGTCCCGGACAGGTGTCGAGCCTTCCGTACGCTTCTTTACCGCGTGTGCCTCAGCTGCTGACAACCTACCCCGGGCAGTTGCTGCAGCCTTCAGAGACACACCGATACTGTGAACCAATGACACCGGCTTAGCGGGAGTGTTACTAGGGCACTCACGTGAATAATGGCCTAGCTTCTGACATTTGTAACATTTCACATCCCCAATGGGCTTCTTCCCTTGTGCGGGCGAAGAAGGGGCCCGACCTTTAGTAAACGGGAGAGGCTTGTGTTTGTAGGTGTTATTAGGTGCAATGCATTTAGTGTGGTTATGTGTGTCATAGGATTTGTTATTATCGAAAACTCTGGTGGGTGGGGTATAGCGCCCCTTCTGCCCTGACTCAGCCCTCTGAGCGGCACCGCAACCACGAATCAATGATAATCTGAAGTCTGCCATCTTGGCAGCCTCCTCTACTGTCTTGGGACATTTTTCCTTAATGTTCAGCGTTAGATCGGTTCCAGTACATTTGTAAAACTGTTCCAGATAGAAAAGTTGCTTAATTTCCTCAGCCGACTCAGCGTGCTCGGACCGAAACCAGTTATTACATGCATCTGTTAAGTCCCGTGCGTGCTCCATAAAACTGACGTCGCTCTTCTTATTCACGCCACGGAACTTCAATCTATAAGTTTCGGGTTGCAGTTCGTAGGCCCGGAGCACAGCCTCCTTCACCAGTCTATACAATACACTCTCGTCCAGTGACAGTGCATCGTAGGCTTTCAACCCCTTACCCACTAGACGTGATGAAACTAATGCTGCCCATTTAACCTCCGGCCAGTCATACTCACGACACTTCTGTTACGACCGGGCACTCGGGTACACTAGGGCTCTTACACAGGACTCGAGTATGGCTCGCTGCCACAACGGAAACACACGATCCCAACCCCAGAGTACTGCCAGCCGAACAAAAAACGCCACTACCCTCCAGAGTTCTATCTGCTATAACGGGGTATACAAGAACTCGGTACTAGCGTTTCACACAACAGACTAATAGCAAGACGGGAGTTATCTAGTCTGGTCAACAATCAAACAAAGAAGAAAGTACTACAACACTAAAGAATAGTGTTGGCCGAAGCCGAAGTAATCCACCCTTGAACTAAGAACTTAAGAAGTCCTCCACCCTCTACTTCGGATCGGCACTATTACGTTACGTTAAACAATAGTCCTCGAGCATCAAGCAAGGAATCTTCTGATAAGTTAGATGCTTCTCGAATACTCATAAGAAGTAAGTATCGGATTTTGAACAGCAATTTAATGAATAACTCACTGGTAATTAAAGGCTTTAAATTGACATAAGAAGAATTATAAGAATAAGCAATAGGATATGGCAAACATTAAGAAGAAGTACTCCGACAATGCACTGGCAATAGCCTACTAAGATTGTGCTCGTGGGCCACTAATCTCTGAAGTAGCTAAGCGTGCCACACATGAAATCAATAATGCTTAAACAATAATATACATAAGGAGAAGCTTCAATACTATACTGTATCTGCTGGTCGAGCAAAGTCTAGCTGGGATATCTAAGGTTAAGAGACAATGGCTGAGCAAGCGGCTCGTAGCCTAGCGAGGTCCTTAAGACTGTGCGGCCAAATTACGGTAATTGACGGGATGCTCTCTTGAGAGATCCAGATCACTAGTATCTGGTTCTCTCCTGGCGATCCTCTCAAAGTCAAGCAAATGAGATAGCACAGTGTTGGGTGGCACAGGCAAAAGCCCTCACTCGCAACACAGTGCTAAACTCCCACGGTACACAATCAAAAAGACCCCCTAGGCTTCCCACGTCTCCGTTGCAATTGTGCTGGTTCAACCAACCTAGCACTCATAGGAAATCACAACTCGAGGAACCCTATCCCAGTCTAGCATTACCTAAACCAGCAGAAAACAGGAACATGAATAATAGTACACAGGGAAATACATATACGAGTGCAACAAACATCAATCAATCCTATTCTAGTTAACCCTTCCAAAAATAGGCTATCTAACAGGCACTTATCTCGTGAGAACTCAAGCGATAATACTTTGGCTGACTAAATCTGCACCAAAGGGGGTCATTGGTTAAAAAGGGACGAGAAGAGAAGAAAATAGGCTGTTCAGAGAGTAGAGAAAGTTCACATCAGTCGGAAGAATATCGATAGTTGCAAGGGATATGAAAGGTCGCTTTGCCTGATGAGTTCTGAAGCATGGTGGCAAAAACCTCTCTTTTTATACTCGGCCCTCTAGCGGCATATCTCAAACTACTTAAGGACCGCCCACTGGCAATCATGACGTCATATACTCTCTCAATCTGGGATTGACAAAGAACTTCCCACGCGCTGAAAGGGAGGAAGGGAGGAGGAAGGAGGGAATTAGGCCTACCGGCCCGCGTGGCGTACTCACTAATCCCACGCCACGTAATATCTCTCCTCTCATCATTACATACAAGTCCCACACACAATACTTATATCTAATGATATAAAATAGAACTCGTTGACTTAGAAGAAAACAAAATACATAATGATAATACTTATAGTACAACGGTTCACATAAACTGAGTTAGGAAACTCTACACAGACTACAGCCAAAGTTCCTGCCCTGACGATCCTAGCGAGAGTGGGGCCTGACTGGGCGTTCTGTACAGCATGCTCATACTCGACATGCGTCACACCTCCCCCAAGATTTTACTTGCTCAACCCTGAGCTAAAATCTGATATACAGAACCCCATCAAACCCCTCACACCCAGCGACCGCATGGCACTAAAACAACGCTGAGTTTATCACTAAAACACATCTTATAAAAAAAAAAATTCACATTTCATAACTCCTCCCAACAATAGTAAAAGACACAATATCATGCTCCCAGAGCGAGCTTACAGCAGCTCAGCCGTTTGATAGTTCGTGGACTACTCAAACCTTATAGGCTATGACAAACTTATACAATTATCTTCATCAAAAAGAAAGAGTTTTTATATGATTTTTATATTTTAATATGTTTTTTCCCGGCTGCACTATAAGGGCAGCCTATTTTTTCTTCTATACCAAACGCTCAACTCCTGCTTTACGACCCAATACGCTGGGCTACAACCGCGAGCCAACAAGCACCAAGCGCAAAATACTACTCAAACCAAAGCAGGAGGCTACCCGTGTGTCAATTTACCCAGGATCATATACCCCTGAACGACCACATGCAACCTCGTTGTCACAACCGGCAATATGGCTTATGTCCCGGTTATATACCAATAACCTTAGTGACCACCTGGTCAGCCTCATATTCCGATTGTGAAACTGGTCCAAGATCTCGAGAGGGTAATGATCTGGGTAAACTACACCGACCGGACCATAGGCTGGAACATAGATCTCGAAATGCCCCAGCGCATCATTGTCCTTTTCACTTTCATTCATCAGGCTCTGACACGTTGCTGGTGCATTCTTAAGTCCGTCAGGCACAACATTGCACTGGTAGGTACTCCCGTCCACAACAAAACCACATACCTCTTTAGCACGCTCGGACAAAGTTACAAGCAACGACCACTCACGACATTCCTCATCCCTCAGACCCTTCGTCCACACGTAATCCAGCTCTGCTTGCACCACAGGCTGTCGAGCAGGATTTATACGGTAGGGAATTAAACTGAGCCTTGCACTATCTCCAGCCTGCATGTCGGATTCTACCCCGTACATCAGGCCTGGAGAAGCAACAAACATGCGAAAGTACTGCCATAGCCTAGTAAATAACTGCCTTGCACTGTCTCCACAAACAACATGCCTAGTGCCCTCCCACAACCCAGCCGAGACCGCAGCTTCTAACCTGTAGTCTCCCTCCTTCTCCACCTTCGTCCCTAGAACAGCCAGGTCATGAGAGGGACAATCAGTACCACCCGTGCAGTCACTCCCACAGTTCATTATAGCTAAGGCTTCCCCGCCGATACCGTACATGCGCACCCCCACATTCCTTGTGACGACATCTGCCTGCGCAGCATCACCGCTTTTAGCGACATGGCCAGATACAGTCGGTCTGTGGTAGGGCTGTTGCATTAGACTAGAGCAGCATTGGGAGGCTATGCGACGACCGGGCACTGCGATACCACAGCCGACCTTACCAATCTGCTCAATGTCCTCCTTTTGACCACCACCCTTGGCAGCCATGGGTCGACCCTGACCTGGCAACCATGCCAAAGCCTCGTCGCCCACCTTAAACCACCGAAACAACGAGGCTAACGGTCTCTCAACAGTCACGTGACCTGCCCGTGGAACATCTTGCACCGCCCGAGTTGTGAGACTCAGGGGCTCGGCACGACCAGTGGGGTATGAACCGAGCTGGTGCTGGAGTGCTGCACACTGCTGCTCAGGCAGGCGCTCTAGCGCTTCCACAGCCACCAGACTCGTGTCCCCCGCCCACGGCTCCGCCGAGACATAACAATCCCTACTCTCCTCCACCTGTGCCCTACTGCCCCCCTCTCCTTCTCCACCTTGGCCGCGGCAGACCAACGCAGGGACAGTAGGCTGCTCAGGTGGTTGCCTCACAAACTCCTCCAACAGGTTCACATGACATGCTTCCCCGTCCTCGTGTTTAATCTCGACAGCACCATTACCACACTTCTGAACTTCCGGATCCTCCAACTGCAGTTTACAAATATCTGAGGGAACCAACCTGTCTAGATGCTTCCGAAGCAACCCAAGTCCTTCCCCAATATCAAACTGAGCAACCCTTTTTTCTCTCCGTGTGCAACGTTGCTGCCCCGGAGTCTCTTCCAGCCCTACCTCCTCACTAGCTGTGACAGGTCCTGGGGCCTCTCCAGACTCCAACATAGGTGCCAATACTAAATCACCCAGGAGAGCCGCCGAGTCAAAACTCTTAAAACCAACTCCAGCTTTAGCCTCCTCCTGTTGATCGTTCCTCTGCTGGTCTGAAGACGGAGGACTAGGCTGTGACACTTTATCTGCCCGAGCTCGGGTGACAACACACGCCATGGGTTGTGTCTGGCACCGCTCGACCCACTCTTGCTCTTCCCCACTCACGTCGGCCGGCCTCTCGGCAACGACTAAGGGTAGAACCTCAGAAGCGGGCATTGCAAAGTCGTTGCCGAGAAGAAGGTCGACGCCCTCCACTGGCAGTTTCTCCACAATCCCAACATCCAATTCACGTGCCACACCATCCACCTCCAACTCCAACCGCACCAGCGGGTATGACCGAGTTGCATTAATACCCTGCACCACTACCACCCGAGCCGCATTTATAGGGTAGCCAGTCAAATTGTTCATCAGAGTCTGGGAAGCACCTGTATCACGCAAGACCTCTACTCCATGCTTGCGCCCCGCCCACATCACGCAACCCCGTCCTCTATGGTCGCAAAAAACATCCTGAGCAGGGTTCGAGCCTCTCAGGTGTTTCTGCATTGGCTGTGCCTCAGCCTCTGACGAACTGCCCCGGGCAAACTCAGAAGACTTCGGAGACACACCAATGTTGCAGGCCAAAGACACAGCTGCTGTAGGTGGTTTGCTAGGACAGACTCTTGCAAAGTGCCCCTTTTCATGACAAAGATAACACTCCAACTCCCCTCTGGGCTTCCCTTGGTACTGGGAAGGGCCCGGCCCCTTCTTAAATGGGACGGTGTTAGTCTTGTGGTCAGTCTTGGTATCATAGCTCTTGTACTTGTTTGCATAATGTATATCACTAACTCGGGGGGGTGGGGTGTCACGCCCCTTGTTACCTGCCTCACTACGCTGGGCAGACCCGCACCCACGAATTAATGATAGCCGGAGGTCAGCCATCTCAGCTGCCTCCTGTAGAGTTTTAGGGTTCTTTTCTTTAATAGTTAAAGTCATATCTGCACCAGTACACTTATAAAACTGCTCGAGCAGAAACAGCTCAGTCAACTGTTCGGCCGTCTCAGCTTTCTCAGAACGTGTCCAGTTAGCAAGTGCATCTTTTAAGTCCCGGGCATGTTCAAGAAAGGTCGCCTCCCTAGTCTTCGTAACACCCCGAAACTTCAATCGATATGTTTCTGGTTGCAACTCGTATGCCCGTAGGACAGCTCTCTTCAATACTGGGTAGTCAATGCAAGACTCTAAAGGCAGTGCATCATAAGCCTTCAGACCCTTACCCGTAAGTCTTGAGGAGACCAGAGCTGCCCACTTCTCTTCAGGCCAATTATGCTCCCTACACTTCTTCTCAAAACGATTACAAAATTCTGTGACTTCAGTTTCACTAAATGCCAGCACCAATTTGACTAAGTGAGACAAGGACTGTTCTCTTACTTGGCCCTCCCGGCCCATCCGAATCCCTGTCGACTCTGCACGAGTCTTATCTAAGTCTATCTGAGCACAATATTTCTCGGAGTCGTATCTAAGCTCAGCCTCGTGCCTCCTGACCTCAATCTCATGCCTCCTAGTCTTATTCTCCTGCCTCCTAGACTCAGCCTCAATCTCCTGCTTCCTAGCCTCATTCTCCATTTTAGCAAGCTCGAGTTTAAATATCATCTCAGGAGACAGGCCGGAAGAGGGAGCTGCCACTACTGAAGGAGGGGGGGCAAGAACTGGGGAACCACCATACGCACCGCCCGAGGGCACTCCAATCTTCCAATGCTCATCCCTCTGTGGGAGAGTGCTAACCTCCGGCAACTGAGTGGACGGCACTGTGGGAGTCGAGTGAGAGGGGATCTGGGGAGGAACCCCCCCAAACGCCCTCTCCTCCGAAACCCCATGTCGCCCACGCAACACCCAGGAAATCAGCTCCCCCTTGGACATCCCTCCTACATTGGATAGACCCAAAACCTTGGCTATCAGGTGCAAGCCATAAACATTCACCCCAGTCAGCCTCTCCTCCGTCACGTGGTACTGCTTACTCACAAAAAGTCTAGCATCCTCCTCACTAGTTACTAACGGCACCTCCTCACTTAGCATCTCTCGCTCCTCGTCAGTACTAGGGCACGACATACTGAAGTTCACAAAAAATTCTCGAGACAAAAGTGTTAAACTCCCTTATGCAAGCACTAATTACTAAATTAACTGGAGTCTCTTAAATGCTCTCCTAATTGCCTTACAAAAAAAAATATTCTTCAATATGTACTCTAAAGTACCAACAAACAAATGTTGTACAACTCTGCAAAAAATTATACTGTTCACAAAATCCTAAGCAAGGTCGCCATTTGTTACGACCGGGCACTCGGGTACACTAGGGCTCTTACACAGGACTCGAGTATGGCTCGCTGCCACAACGGAAACACACGATCCCAACCCCAGAGTACTGCCAGCCGAACAAAAAACGCCACTACCCTCCAGAGTTCTATCTGCTATAACGGGGTATACAAGAACTCGGTACTAGCGTTTCACACAACAGACTAATAGCAAGACGGGAGTTATCTAGTCTGGTCAACAATCAAACAAAGAAGAAAGTACTACAACACTAAAGAATAGTGTTGGCCGAAGCCGAAGTAATCCACCCTTGAACTAAGAACTTAAGAAGTCCTCCACCCTCTACTTCGGATCGGCACTATTACGTTACGTTAAACAATAGTCCTCGAGCATCAAGCAAGGAATCTTCTGATAAGTTAGATGCTTCTCGAATACTCATAAGAAGTAAGTATCGGATTTTGAACAGCAATTTAATGAATAACTCACTGGTAATTAAAGGCTTTAAATTGACATAAGAAGAATTATAAGAATAAGCAATAGGATATGGCAAACATTAAGAAGAAGTACTCCGACAATGCACTGGCAATAGCCTACTAAGATTGTGCTCGTGGGCCACTAATCTCTGAAGTAGCTAAGCGTGCCACACATGAAATCAATAATGCTTAAACAATAATATACATAAGGAGAAGCTTCAATACTATACTGTATCTGCTGGTCGAGCAAAGTCTAGCTGGGATATCTAAGGTTAAGAGACAATGGCTGAGCAAGCGGCTCGTAGCCTAGCGAGGTCCTTAAGACTGTGCGGCCAAATTACGGTAATTGACGGGATGCTCTCTTGAGAGATCCAGATCACTAGTATCTGGTTCTCTCCTGGCGATCCTCTCAAAGTCAAGCAAATGAGATAGCACAGTGTTGGGTGGCACAGGCAAAAGCCCTCACTCGCAACACAGTGCTAAACTCCCACGGTACACAATCAAAAAGACCCCCTAGGCTTCCCACGTCTCCGTTGCAATTGTGCTGGTTCAACCAACCTAGCACTCATAGGAAATCACAACTCGAGGAACCCTATCCCAGTCTAGCATTACCTAAACCAGCAGAAAACAGGAACATGAATAATAGTACACAGGGAAATACATATACGAGTGCAACAAACATCAATCAATCCTATTCTAGTTAACCCTTCCAAAAATAGGCTATCTAACAGGCACTTATCTCGTGAGAACTCAAGCGATAATACTTTGGCTGACTAAATCTGCACCAAAGGGGGTCATTGGTTAAAAAGGGACGAGAAGAGAAGAAAATAGGCTGTTCAGAGAGTAGAGAAAGTTCACATCAGTCGGAAGAATATCGATAGTTGCAAGGGATATGAAAGGTCGCTTTGCCTGATGAGTTCTGAAGCATGGTGGCAAAAACCTCTCTTTTTATACTCGGCCCTCTAGCGGCATATCTCAAACTACTTAAGGACCGCCCACTGGCAATCATGACGTCATATACTCTCTCAATCTGGGATTGACAAAGAACTTCCCACGCGCTGAAAGGGAGGAAGGGAGGAGGAAGGAGGGAATTAGGCCTACCGGCCCGCGTGGCGTACTCACTAATCCCACGCCACGTAATATCTCTCCTCTCATCATTACATACAAGTCCCACACACAATACTTATATCTAATGATATAAAATAGAACTCGTTGACTTAGAAGAAAACAAAATACATAATGATAATACTTATAGTACAACGGTTCACATAAACTGAGTTAGGAAACTCTACACAGACTACAGCCAAAGTTCCTGCCCTGACGATCCTAGCGAGAGTGGGGCCTGACTGGGCGTTCTGTACAGCATGCTCATACTCGACATGCGTCACACTTCTTTTCGAAACGAGCAAAAAACTCAGTCACTGCTGTCTCATCAAATGCAGGTACTAACTTAATTAAATGCGAAAGTGAGTCTGTAACCCGGTGCCCACCACCGAGATGACGCCCCGTGGTCTCTACTCTAGACTTCTCGACATCCATTTCAGCCTGGTACCTGGTTGCATCCTGATTGGCTTGGATTCTAGCAACCTCTATGCGTTCTATACTAGACTGTTGACTCTCTTGCAACTTAAGCTTAGCTAGTTCTAGCTGAAATAACATCTCAGGAGACAGGCCTGGGGGGGGAGAGCACAAAATGGGGGATCCACACCGAGACGTGTTTACGGGTAAGCCAGCTTGCCATTGAGAACCCTCCTGCTGCATCGTGCTAAGAATCGCTGGCTGAGGGCCCAGCTCAGGGGTAGAGTGGAATGGAGGCTTGGAGGGAACCCCCCAAGACCCCACTCCACCCATCGCCATCACCCAACAAACATGCCACCAAATTCTTCTTGGGCCAACTGTCAGGACAGTCCCGCCCCAAAACCGTGGCTAAACAGCGAAGACCGTAACAATCAATAGCCTGCAGGCGCTGTTCGGTCAAAGGTGTCTGCAAAAATGCCCGGGCATCCCTCTCTCCACTTATAACACTCCCCTCCCTAAATATCTGTTGTACTTGCTGGTCACTAGGCTGTACCGTGTTATCCTCCCCCGTAAATGATGAGTCATTAGACATAGTGCTGGTTATACAATTGCTGTTCATAAAAAAAAAGAAGTGCTTATTACTAATTGCAGTCTCGACTCACAAAATGTTAAAGATGCTTGAATGACTCTACTCTAGACACCCCCAACGAAACAATCTGCAAGTCCACCAATACAATAATGACACAATAAAAATTCCTCCAATATGCAAGAAAATTCTAGCCAGCTCTACTAGGTAGCATAGAATAGTTCTCCAAAAAACATGTGATAGGATACTACTGAATCTTGTGCAAGGTCGCCATTTTGTTACGGCTGGATCGGCAATACATATTCGGGATTCTTGATCGTAGGACAGAAATGGCTTATGTGACAACGACACGCTCGATTCCAGTCCCAAATACTATATGCTCCAGACAACAAAAGCACCAACGCCCTACAGAGTTATCGTCTATGGTAACGAGGTACCTTAACTCGGCGAAAGTGTACAACAGGGGTAGGCTATGAGGCTAAACTCCCTCAGACATTTATAGGTTACGTTATTACTAAAGAAATGCAATACTCAAGAAACTACGTTAATATTAAGCCTCTAATAATGTAGAATAGAAGCAGGCTAAAGGTATGACAGTGAAATGCTAAATGACAAATGTACACGCCTACTTGAAAGCGCGTGCACTAGAATAACTGTCCCCTACTAACATGCACTAGCATGTAGCATACAAGATGTTCATGATCCAGTAGATACCTAATAATACACATGGAAGGAACATAAATAGTAGTCACTTATTATAAGAATGAATCTATACTTGGAATAACTAAAAGGTTGCAGGCAACAGTACTGCGCCGGTAGCCTACTACCGCATAGGCTACTTCGCTTCTCTCACTCTGTCTCCCCTCTGAGTCCGTATGCGCCCTACGCAATAGAACTCCGGACACAGCAGCAAAACGACAGTGCAGTTAATTGATACATGAAAGTATTAATAGTGTTGTCTTGTGTGTGAGTAATGTGTATTGTAAAGTGTTACATACATATACTTAAAGAGAGCTGCAATGCATAGTAAAATAAAGATATATCCCACTCATCATCCCCATGTGTTCTAGCTAGCAGGCCAAGTCACAGGAACAACGAGTCCCAGCACCGAAAGCGAGAACCCAGGAAAAGACTGTAGAGAACACAAGGACAGATAAATTACGTTACTCTACTATACCGGCACTACGAGCGAGCTGTAGTCTCTGGTACTACACTCGCTCCTGGCTCGGTATGCAAATCAAGGCTAAGTCCTCGCCCCTCTACAGACAACTTCTGGGCATGGTCGGGCTCTTACACATGGCACCAGTCTAGTCACAAATTGGATGATGAGCGGGGCATATAACTCGTGAATATGTAGAACGTTCACCAACTATCCTCATCAAGAAGATCGCTGTTCACATTAACCCCTTAAATCTAATACATGTAAATATATGCTTGTCCTAAGAGTAATACGAGAGGTGAGTGCTGAAACTCCTTTAGGACCTCAAGGGAAGGTTATGCATTTAAATAGAGAGAAGAATGAAATGAGAGTAATGTCGTCAGAGAGAAAGAGTGCAACCGTGAGAAGTTGGGAGAGAGGGCAAGGGATGTTAGAATCTCAAAGGTTCTAGGCAACCTGATCATGGAACACACAGCGAGCCTCCAGGCAATGTGCAGTACGACAACATGGGCAGCCCAGGCAGCATAGGCAGGCGGCAATGGACTACCAACCCTGTCGCGCCTAGCTATAAGCGCAAGGCTGCCAACCAGTCCATACGTCTGGCAACCACCCCCCCCCCCCGGCAGCGTGGCGCATTGCTACCCTCTCGCTCTGAAGCCTAACTCACTCTCTCTCTCTGAACTCCCATTGTCTTATCTATCAACTTCTCTATTGATACTACATATTAAATGGAAGGTCTCGACATGGCTTAAAACAAAACCCACCACTGGTTAGCACATGACGAGACCTTTGCAGAGATACAAAGAACATAGTTATACGTTGTCACACTCAATATAGGCAGCCAGCACGGTACAGTGGTACGGGCGGTACAGTGGAGTACCAAGGAGTACAATCAGGTTGCGTTGCCACGCACTGGGTGCGTCACAATAGATAGATAGATAAATAAATAGATAGACAGATAGATAGATAAATAGATAGAAAGATAGGTAGATACATAGATAGATATACACATAGATAGATATACACACACACCTCCTATTCTCCTCTCCATCTCCCATCGTGTACAGCGTTGTTTACAGCCCGTCCAACCATGAATATTCCATTGTGGGTTCCCCCCCCCCCCCCCTTCCCTTCCTTCACTGCCCACCACTACTACCCCTTTTATCACCCATCCATCATTCACACACACCTTTCCCATCCCCTCTAGGTGTCCCTGTTCTAGGTACTGTCAACCCGGATACAATCGCATTTTGTGAAGCTCAGTAAATTACAAAGTCGCGTGTAGTTATATTTCCCATTTTTCTATCGAACAATTTAGGCACACAGAAAGCCGATCGGCCCAGGGTGTGGGCCGATCGGCTTTCTGCAGACTCCCATTTTCTTATGTTCTTATGTTCTTATATAAATAAATAGACCCCCCCCCCAAAAAAAAAAAAAAATAACCACTGTCCCCTTAAAGTCTTAAACAATACATAGAAAAAGGAAGAAAGGAAGCAAGATCAAGTTAAGGTGGGTGATCTGTTTTTGTTCTGTCCTTTTTTATCTTTCTCTGGCTTGTATCCATTTGGCCCTATGCAGCCTACTGTTTTAAGACGTTTATCCCCATCCAGGTGTCAATTTTTTACTGGTGAGCGGTAGCGAGCCAGCATATTTTTTATTTTTGTTTGACAGCAGGCTAAATTTGTACATTTTTCGATAGAAAAATGTCTCCGCCGGATTTGTTCATATAATGGTGGCTCGCTATCGCTCGCCAGGAAGAAATTGACACCTAGATGGGGATAAACGTCTTAAAATAGTTGGCTGAATGGGGCCGAATGGATACAAGCCAGAGAAAAATAGAAAAGGACAGAAATAACAAAAAGCAGGTCACCCCCCTTTACTTGATCTTGCTTGCTTTCTTCCTTTTTCTATGTATTGTTTAAGACTTTAAGGGGACTGTTTTTTTTTGTTTTTGTTTTTTTTTGGGGGGGGGGGGGGGTCTATTTATTTATATAAGAACATAAGAACATAAGAAAATGGGAGTCTGCAGAAAGCCGATCGGCCCCACACCCTGGGCCGACCGGATTTCTGTGTGCCTAAATTGTTCGATAGAAAAATGGGAAATATAACTACACGCGACTTTGTAATTTACTGAGCTTCACAAAATGCGATTGTATCCGGGTTTCACATAGCGTTCAAAGGGACTAGGACACTTAAGGGGAGGTTTTTAGTTTGGTCCCTAGATATCCTTCAAGCTTAAGATTACACCTCCTTGAGCCCCTTTCAAGATAAATTTGTGCATTTTTCGGTAGAAAAATGTCCCGGCTGAAAGCCGGTTCCTCTTAAATTACAGGCTCGCTATCGCTCGCCAGGATAAAATCGACACTTAAATGGCACGAAAGGTCTTAAAATTGACAGAAATGGGTTGAAAGTTCTTAAAATCGTCAAAATAATGGGGCAAACTTCTTAAAATTAGAAAAACAATGGGGCTAACCATGAAAGAGAAAGGGGTCAAGAAAAAAATCCCTCAAGTGGAAATCTCCCCTTAAGTAAGGCTTCTTTGTTCACATGTATAAGGGGTTTACACGATACAATTGCCATGAAAATAAAATAGTAGATGCAAAAACAAAAGACTTTTCTTTTGTTCTCTCTAACTGTATGATGTATTTGATAAGAGGTGGTTGGGAGTTTTGGAATTTATTTTTATTTTTTGTATTCACTAATCATTTTAATGTATCGACTTACTTATTCAATTATATAGCATTTACCCAAAGACGCGAGTACAAAGCTCTGGTAGAAGGAGAGAGAGAGAGAGACAGAGAGAGAGAGAGAGAGAGAGAGAGAGAGAGAGAGAGAGAGAGAGAGAGAGAGAGAGAGAGAGAGAGAGAGAGAGAGAGAGAGAGAGAGTGTGTGTGTGTGTGATATGAGTAGAAGGAGCAAACCAAGGATTTACATAGATACATTGCCTACACAGACCATACGATCCCAGCGAGGTGGTCAGGACTTAATTCTAGTAGAGATGGCCAACCCGATAGAAAGAGGAAGTGGAAGGACAGGCTAGCAAAGAAGAAGGAGACCAATGGTAGAAAGGCATAACGAGTATATAAGGTAGAGAAGCAAATGTAGAATAATAATAATAATAATAAATAATAAATAATAATGAAAAATAATAAATAATAATAATTAATAATAATAATAAATAATAATAATAAATAATAATAATAATTAATAATAAATAATAATAAATAATTAATAATAAATAATAATAAATAATAATAAATAATAATAAATAATTAATAATAAATAATAATTAATAATAATAAATAATTAATAATAATAAATAATAAATAATAATAAATAATTAAATATTAATAATAAATACTAATTAATAATAATAAATAATTAATAATTAATAATAATAATAAATAATTAATAATAAATAATAATAAATAATAATTAAATAATTAATAATAAATAATAATTAATAATAATAAATAATTAATAATAATAAATAATAAATAATAATAAATAATTAATTATTAATAATAAATACTAATTAATAATAATAAATAATTAATAATTAATAATAATAATAAATAATTAATAATTAATAATAAATAATAATAAATAATTATAAATAATTATAAACAATAAATAAATAAGTGAGAGGCCGAGCGGAGTGCCAGGGAGATGGGTTGTTTTTTCTGGTCCCCTTTCTCCCTCGTGTTCAGCCCCATTTGTTTTTGAGATTATAAGACGTTCGGCCCATTAGTTTTACGATTGTAACACCTTTCGCCCCATTTCATTGTCAATGTTAAGACCTTTCGTACCATTAGGTGTCGATTTTTTCCTGGCGAGCGATAGCGAGCCTGATATTCTAAGAGGAACCGGCCATCGGCCGGTAAATTTTTCTACCGAAAAATGTACAAATTTATCTTGAAAGGTGGTCTAGGTTTTTTTCTTTTCTAAGCTTGATGGAGGTTTAGCAAAGAAACTAAGAAATAAAGGAATAATTGAATTAATAGACCAAAAAACGGTCCATCTCCCCTTAAAGGGAGTTAAGGGGGCGCTGAGAGGTACGGGAAAGAGGCGAGGGATAATGGGGTGTGTGGGGAGGGGAAGGGGGGGAGGAGAATAGGGAGGTTAGTCAAGAAGAGGGGAGAGGGAGGTTAGTCAAGAAGAGGGGGAGGAGAATAGGGAGTGGGGGGAGAAGGAAGAGGGAGGAGAATAGGGAGTGGGGGGAGGAGGGAGGAGAATAGGGAGGGTGAGGTTATTAAAGGGGAGAGTAATAGGGAGAGGAGGAGTACGAAGGGGGTGAGAAGGGATAGGGGAGGATAATAGGAAGTCGGTGGGGAGTGGGGGACGAGTACGAAGGGGGTGGGATGGGAGGGGGAAGAGAGGGGAGTTGGGAAGGGGAGGAGAATAGGGAGTCGATGGAAGGGGGGGGGGATGAAAGGGGATAAGAGGGGAGAGGGAGGGGAGATGTTAAGGGGGTCACCTGCTTCTTTTATTTTTCTCTCCTTTTCTCTATTTCTCTGGCTTATATCCATTCGGCTCCATTCAGCCAACTGTTTTAAGACGTTTACCCCCATCCAGGTGTCTATTTCTTCCTGGCGAGCGATAGCGAGCCATCATTGTATGGAAAAACCCGGCTTCGCCGGTGACATTTTTCTATCGAAAAATTTACAAATTTAGCTTGCTGTAAAACAATATATACAGTATATATACTGTATATATGTTGGCTCGCTACCGCTCGCCAGGAAAATATTGACACCTGGATGGGGGTAAACGTCTTAACCCTCTCCGACATATGGCGCTATTTTGAGCCTATTAGGGATACTTTAAAGCCTTTGTTACCGTCAGGGGTATTTAGAAACCTTTAGTTTAGTTACTTCAACCTCTGCAGTTGGTTGTCTTTGAGATAGCTGTGGGCAGAAAACTAATTTTGGAGAGGTAATTATAAGAGTGAGAGAACTATTTCTTATTGCTAAACTGGCAACCTCTGCGTCATAAATGCGTGAAAGGGTTAAATCAGTAGGCTAAATGGGGCCGAATGGATACCAGCCAAAGAGAGAGGGAGAGAGAGAAAACAAAAGCGAGGTGGGTCCCCTTAAGAAAAGTAGGAAGGGTGTGGCAGAGGAGGAGAGGTGAGAGTCGGTGGGGGGGGGGGGAGGGGGGAGGGGAGTAGGAATAGGTGGAGGAGTCAAAGTGGAGAGAAGGTGGCGTGAGTGTAGAGGAATACGTTTTTCTATATAAATCATATACCGTATTCTCTTCTCATCATTATCTCTCTCTCTCTCTCTCTCTCTCTCTCTCTCTCTCTCTCTCTCTCTCTCTCTCTCTCACACACAGACTCTCTCTCTCAATCTCACACACACACTCACTCTCTCTCTCTCAACTTCACATGTACAGTAGGTGAGTAACTAAGGGAGAAGTAAGTTTTTCGCCAGCTTGAATAAAGAGACTTTAGATCGTCTGGTTGCAATGGTCTACGGGTTGAGTTGCCCTTCCATTCAAATGACTGGATGGAGATGGCTGGGATGAGGGTGTGGAGTGGGTAGATGGGAGGGGAGTGGGTAGATGGGAGTGGAGTGGGATGAGTAGAGGGGAGTGGGATAAGAAGAGGGGAGTGGGATGAGAGGAGGGGAGTGGAATGGGATGAGGGGAGATGGTTGAGATGAGGGGAGGGGAGTGGAGTGGGATGGGATGAAGGGAGATGGTTGAGATGTGGGGAGGGGTGTGGGATGGGATGAGGGGAGATGGTTGATATGAGGGGAGGGGAGTGGGTAGATGGGAGTGGAGTGGGATGAGAGGAGGAGAGTGGAATGGGATGAGGGGAGATGGTTGAGATGAGGGGTGTGGAGTGGGTAGATGGGAATGGCGTGGGATGAAAGGAGGGGTGTGGAGTGGGTAGATGATGGGGAAGGTGAGAGCTAGCGAGTGATGCTGAGTGGAAGGCGAGTGTGTGTGTGGAGAGGGTAAGAAAATTTCGGGGAATAGTTTGTATCTCAAAGACCTAGCGGTCCATTCCGGGGAGATACTCGAAGTGGAATGAGAGAGAGAGAGAGAGAGAGAGAGAGAGAGAGAGAGAGAGAGAGAGAGAGAGAGAGAGAGAGAGAGTGTAGTGCATTACATTCATTGCTGAGTCTGCAGAATGAAAATACTATCTAATATCTTCTTGAACTGCTCTAAGGAACAAATGTTAACACTTTTGAGGGAAGTTTGTTAAATGTATATAGGCTAGGGACATACATTTTATGTGAAAGAGTGTCCACAAATACTGGTTACGTGTTGTATTCCTATTGAGGCTAAACATTTTGCTATAGTCCACGTTGTCAAACTCACTAAGTATTTTAAAACCTTCAGTGAGAGAGAGAGAGAGAGAGAGAGAGAGAGAGAGAGAGAGAGAGAGAGAGAGAGAGAGAGAGTGTGTGTGTAAAATACAATATATATATATATATTCATGTTACATATTGTTTAGGCCTACATCTTAAGGGGAGATCTCCACTTGAGGGATTTTTTTCTTGATCCCTTTTTCCCTCATGTCTAACCCCATTGCTTTTGAGATTTTAAGACGTTCGCCCCATTAGTTTGGCGATTTTAAGACGTTCGCCCCATTAGTTTGGCGATTTTAAGAACCCTCGCCCCATTTCTGTCAATTTTAAGACCATTCGTGACATTTAGGTGTCGATTTTTTTCCTGGCGAGCGATAGCGAGCCTGTAATTTAAGGGGAACCGGCCTTCGGCCGGGACATTTTTCTACCGAAAAATGTACACATTTATCTTGAAAGGGGGTCTAGGGGGAGTAATTTTAAGCTTGATGGAAGTCTAGGGAATCAACTAAAAACCTCCCTTTAACATACATATTGTTTACATCTTAACATCTTAACATAACACCATAGTTACATGTAGAGAGCTTAGGGCCATTCAGGTGTCGATTTTCTCCTGGCGAGCGATAGCGAACGTGTAATTTACGAGTAGTCGGCCTTCCGCCAGGATATATATATACCGAAAACTGTCCAAATGTATCAGAAAGGGGGTCTTGGGGGTAATTTTTAAGCTTGATTGTGTTCTAGGGAGCAAGCAATAAAGCTCCCCTTAATGGGAGATATCCACTTGAGGGACTTTTCTCTTGACCCCTTTCTCCCTCATGTCTAGCCCCATTACTTTTGAGATTTTAAGACGTTTGCCCCATTAGTTTGGTGATTTTAAGAATGTCCGCCCCATTCTGTCAAATTTAAGACCTTTCGTGCCATTTAGGTGTCGATTTTATCCTGGCGAGCGATACCGAGCCTGTAATGTAAGAGTAACCGGCCTTCGGCCGGGAAATTTTTCTACCGAAAAATGTACAAATTTATCTTGAAAGGGGGTCAAGGGGGTGAAATTTTAAGATTGCTGAAGGAGTAGGAAACAAACTAAAATCCTCCCCATAAAGGTAGAATACGTTTTCCATTTCAGAAAAAAATGGAAATGCTAAAACTAAACTAAACTAAAGCCGGTATCACACGACCCCTTTTTCCGTCAACATTTATCCTCAACACTGGTCTGGCAGGTTATGAGGCAAACATTTGCAATATTTCGGTTACCTAAATTCATCACTCCACTTTCCGATACCAGAGCAAAATATTCCAGAAATGTTGCCAGAAAAATGTTGACCATCGAATGTTGAGTATAAAAGCTCTCGTGTGATACCGTGTAGCCAAAATATTAGCATACAAATTGCGCATCAATATTCATCAACCCTTTCAGTAAGAGGAAGCCAATTTGTGTTATTTTGATCTATCATCTGACTATTCTATTTAAGGGGGGGTGACCTGCTTTTTGTTAGTTCTGTCCTTTTCTCTCTTTCTCTGGCTGGTATCCATTCGGCCCCATTCAGCCAACTAGTTTTAAGACGTTTATCCCCATCTAGGTGCCGATTTCTTCCTGGCGAGCGATAGCGAACCAGCATTATATGAAGAAATCCGGCTTCGCCGGAGACATTTTTCTATCGAAAAATTTACAAATTTAGCCTGCTGTCAAACACAAATAAAAAATATGCTGGCTCGCTACCGCTCACCAGTAAACAATTGACACATGGATGGGGATAAACGTCTTAAAACAGTAGGCTGAATGGGGCCAAATGGATACAAGCCAGAGAAAGATAGAAAAGGACAGAACCAAAACAGGTCACCCCCCTTAAGTCTTGAGGATTATGAGCGTTTTGACAGTTTATTCTGGCTTTACTAGACGATTTTATTAACCCTTTCAATACCAGCGACGTGTGTTATATTTTACTCTAGTTATATTTAGACGATATTATGCAGCTTAGGAAGGATCTGTGGTAGTTAAAAGGGTTGGTTGGGATAGTTGGAGCCTTATCATTGCTAGAGGTCCTTCCTAAGCTAAATTAAATCGTCTAATAGTCGCCAGAATATGGTGAGAAGGACGTCCCTGGTACTGAATGGGTTAAGGGAGCCCACCTCGCTTTTTTATCTATTTCTCTCCCTCTCTCTTTGGCTTGTATCCATTCGGCCCCATTCAGCCTGCTGTTTTAATACGTTTACCCCCATCCAGGTGTCAATATTTTCCTGGCGAGCGGTAGCGAGCCAGCATATATGTATTTTGTTGTTTTGAGAGCAAGCTAAATTTGTACATTTTTCGATAGAAAAATGTCTCTGGCGAAGCCGGATTTCTCCATACAATGCTGGCTCGCTATCGCTCGCCAGGAAGAAATCGACACCTGGATGGGGATAAACGTCTTAAAACAGTTGTCTGAATGGGGCCGAATGGATACAAGCCAGGGAAAGAGAGAAAAGGAGAGACAGATAAAAAAAAGCCGGTGACCCCCTTAAGTGAAGGTAGGATTGGGTGAGTCAAAAGGTTTAGTGGAGATTGACTTTACCTCTTTGATTGCTAGAGATCTTTCCTAAGCTGTATACAATGATCTTATAATAGCCAGACGAGACTCTCAAACCGCGGGTTAAGGAGAAATGGTTGTTATTTCTGGGCCCCCTTCTCCCTCAAGTTTAGCCCCATTAGTTTTTTAGATTTGAACACGTTCGGCCCAGTAGTTTGGTGATTTTAAGACCTTTCACCTCAATTATTTGTCAATATTAAGTCTTTTGTGCCATTTATGTGTCGATTTTTGTTCTGGCGAGCGCTAGCGAGTATGTAATTTAGGAGGAATCGGCCCTAGGCCTGGGCACTTTTCTACCAAAAAATGTACACATTAATCTTGAAGAGGGGATCTTAGGGATGTTTCTTAAGCTTGATGGAGGTCTAAGGAGGAAACTAAAATAACAATAAATCACTAAATCGACCAATATATTAACCCTCCCCCCCCCCCCCTTAACCCCTTCGGTAGCGGCGACGTCTTTTTCATGTTATGCTACCTATAATTAGACGA
>JBAKBP010033151.1:0-22225 GCA_037953745.1 Lithodes maja
GTATTAAGATAGCCCAGTTATAGAGGCTCTAAATCCCGTTTTGTGTCTCCACCATACAAGACCAAATCACTTTAGTGTCCAATCTCAGAAAATAGTTTTTGAGAAAATATTATTTTGTCAATTCAATGTTAATTAGACTAGTTTTTAGGGTGATTTTAGCTCTATTACATGTCTACCTCTCGTGTAGATAGCCCAGTTATAGAGGCTCTAAATCCCGTTTTGTGTCTCCACCATACAAGACCAAATCACTTTAGTGTCCAATCTCAGAAAATAGTTTTGAGAAAATATTATTTTGTCAATTCAATGTTAATTAGACTAGTTTTTAGGGTGATTTTAGCTCTATTATATGTCTACCTCTCGTGTAGATAGCCCAGTTATAGAGGCTCTAAATCCCGTTTTGTGTCTCCACCATACAAGACCAAATCACTTTAGTGTCCAATCTCAGAAAATAGTTTTTGAGAAATTATTATTTTGTCAATTCAATGTTAATTAGACTAGTTTTTAGGGTGATTTTAGCTCTATTATATGTCTACCTCTCGTGTAGATAGCCCAGTTATAGAGGCTCTAAATCCCGTTTTATGTCTCCACCATACAAGACCAATTCACTTTAGTGTCCAATCTCAGAAAATAGTTTTTGAGAAATTATTATTTTGTCAATTCAATGTTAATTAGACTAGTTTTTAGGGTGATTTTAGCTCTATTATAGGTCTACCTCTCGTGTAGATAGCCCAGTTATAGAGGCTCTAAATCCCGTTTTGTGTCTCCACCATACAAGACCAAATCACTTTAGTGTCCAATCTCAGAAAATAGTTTTTGAGAAATTATTATTTTGTCAATTCAATGTTAATTAGACTAGTTTTTAGGGTGATTTTAGCTCTATTATATGTCTACCTCTCGTGTAGATAGCCCAGTTATAGAGGCTCTAAATCCCGTTTTATGTCTCCACCATACAAGACCAATTCACTTTAGTGTCCAATCTCAGAAAATAGTTTTTGAGAAAATATTATTTTGTCAATTCAATGTTAATTAGACTAGTTTTTAGGGTGATTTTAGCTCTATTATATGTCTACCTCTCGTGTAGATAGCCCAGTTATAGAGGCTCTAAATCCCGTTTTATGTCTCCACCATACAAGACCAATTCACTTTAGTGTCCAATCTCAGAAAATAGTTTTTGAGAAAATATTATTTTGTCAATTCAATGTTAATTAGACTAGTTTTTAGGGTGATTTTAGCTGTATTATATGTCTACCTCTCATGTATTAAGATAGCCCAGTTATAGAGGCTCTAAATCCCGTTTTGTGTCTCCACCATACAAGACCAATTCACTTTAGTGTCCAATCTCAGAAAATAGTTTTTGAGAAATTATTATTTTGTCAATTCAATGTTAATTATCTTAGTTTTTAGGGTGATTTTAGCTGTATTATATGTCTACCTCTCATGTATTAAGATAGCCCAGTTATAGAGGCTCTAAATCCCGTTTTGTGTCTCCACCATACAAGACCAATTCACTTTAGTGTCCAATCTCAGAAAATAGTTTTTGAGAAATTATTATTTTGTCAATTCAATGTTAATTATCTTAGTTTTTAGGGTGATTTTAGCTGTATTATATGTCTACCTCTCATGTATTAAGATAGCCCAGTTATAGAGGCTCTAAATCCCGTTTTGTGTCTCCACCATACAAGACCAAATCACTTTAGTGTCCAATCTCAGAAAATAGTTTTTGAGAAATTATTATTTTGTCAATTCAATGTTAATTATCTTAGTTTTTAGGGTGATTTTAGCTGTATTATATGTCTACCTCTCATGTATTAAGATAGCCCAGTTATAGAGGCTCTAAATCCCGTTTTGTGTCTCCACCATACAAGACCAAATCACTTTAGTGTCCAATCTCAGAAAATAGTTTTTGAGAAATCATTATTTTGTCAATTCAATGTTAATTATCTTAGTTTTTAGGGTGATTTTAGCTGTATTATATGTCTACCTCTCATGTATTAAGATAGCCCAGTTATAGAGGCTCTAAATCCCGTTTTGTGTCTCCACCATACAAGACCAAATCACTTTAGTGTCCAATCTCAGAAAATAGTTTTTGAGAAATTATTATTTTGTCAATTCAATGTTAATTATCTTAGTTTTTAGGGTGATTTTAGCTGTATTATATGTCTACCTCTCATGTATTAAGATAGCCCAGTTATAGAGGCTCTAAATCCCGTTTTGTGTCTCCACCATACAAGACCAAATCACTTTAGTGTCCAATCTCAGAAAATAGTTTTTGAGAAATTATTATTTTGTCAATTCAATGTTAATTATCTTAGTTTTTAGGGTGATTTTAGCTGTATTATATGTCTACCTCTCATGTATTAAGATAGCCCAGTTATAGAGGCTCTAAATCCCGTTTTATGTCTCCACCATACAAGACCAATTCACTTTAGTGTCCAATCTCAGAAAATAGTTTTCGAGAAATAATTATTTTGTCAATTCAATGTTAATTATCTTAGTTTTTAGGGTGATTTTAGCTGTATTATATGTCTACCTCTCATGTATTAAGATAGCCCAGTTATAGAGGCTCTAAATCCCGTTTTATGTCTCCACCATACAAGACCAAATCACTTTAGTGTCCAATCTCAGAAAATAGTTTTTGAGAAATTATTATTTTGTCAATTCAATGTTAATAATCTTAGTTTTTAGGGTGATTTTAGCTGTATTATATGTCTACCTCTCATGTATTAAGATAGCCCAGTTATAGAGGCTCTAAATCCCGTTTTATGTCTCCACCATACAAGACCAAATCACTTTAGTGTCCAATCTCAGAAAATAGTTTTTGAGAAATTATTATTTTGTCAATTCAATGTTAATTATCTTAGTTTTTAGGGTGATTTTAGCTGTATTATATGTCTACCTCTCATGTATTAAGATAGCCCAGTTATAGAGGCTCTAAATCCCGTTTTATGTCTCCACCATACAAGACCAATTCACTTTAGTGTCCAATCTCAGAAAATAGTTTTTGAGAAAATATTATTTTGTCAATTCAATGTTAATTAGACTAGTTTTTAGGGTGATTTTAGCTCTATTATATGTCTACCTATCGTGTAGATAGCCCAGTTATAGAGGCTCTAAATCCCGTTTTATGTCTCCACCATACAAGACCAATTCACTTTAGTGTCCAATCTCAGAAAATAGTTTTTGAGAAATTATTATTTTGTCAATTCAATGTTAATTAGACTAGTTTTTAGGGTGATTTTAGCTCTATTATATGTCTACCTCTCATGTATTAAGATAGCCCAGTTATAGAGGCTCTAAATCCCGTTTTATGTCTCCACCATACAAGACCAATTCACTTTAGTGTCCAATCTCAGAAAATAGTTTTTGAGAAAATATTATTTTGTCAATTCAATGTTAATTAGACTAGTTTTTAGGGTGATTTTAGCTCTATTATATGTCTACCTCTCATGTATTAAGATAGCCCAGTTATAGAGGCTCTAAATCCCGTTTTATGTCTCCACCATACAAGACCAATTCACTTTAGTGTCCAATCTCAGAAAATAGTTTTTGAGAAATTATTATTTTGTCAATTCAATGTTAATTATCTTAGTTTTTAGGGTGATTTTAGCTCTATTATATGTCTACCTCTCATGTATTAAGATAGCCCAGTTATAGAGGCTCTAAATCCCGTTTTATGTCTCCACCATACAAGACCAATTCACTTTAGTGTCCAATCTCAGAAAATAGTTTTTGAGAAAATATTATTTTGTCAATTCAATGTTAATTATCTTAGTTTTTAGGGTGATTTTAGCTCTATTATATGTCTACCTCTCATGTAGATAGCCCAGTTATAGAGGCTCTAAATCCCGTTTTATGTCTCCACCATACAAGACCAATTCACTTTAGTGTCCAATCTCAGAAAATAGTTTTTGAGAAAATATTATTTTGTCAATTCAATGTTAATTAGACTAGTTTTTAGGGTGATTTTAGCTCTATTATATGTCTACCTCTCGTGTAGATAGCCCAGTTATAGAGGCTCTAAATCCCGTTTTATGTCTCCACCATACAAGACCAATTCACTTTAGTGTCCAATCTCAGAAAATAGTTTTTGAGAAAATATTATTTTGTCAATTCAATGTTAATTAGACTAGTTTTTAGGGTGATTTTAGCTCTATTATATGTCTACCTCTCGTGTAGATAGCCCAGTTATAGAGGCTCTAAATCCCGTTTTTATGTCTCCATCATGCAAGACCAAATCACTTTAGTGTCCAATCTCAGAAAATAGTTTTTGAGAAATTATTATTTTGTCAATTCAATGTTAATTATCTTAGTTTTTAGGGTGATTTTAGCTCTATTATATGTCTACCTCTCGTGTAGATAGCCCAGTTATAGAGGCTCTAAATCCCGTTTTATGTCTCCACCATACAAGACCAATTCACTTTAGTGTCCAATCTCAGAAAATAGTTTTTGAGAAAATATTATTTTGTCAATTCAATGTTAATTAGACTAGTTTTTAGGGTGATTTTAGCTCTATTATATGTCTACCTCTCGTGTAGATAGCCCAGTTATAGAGGCTCTAAATCCCGTTTTATGTCTCCACCATACAAGACCAATTCACTTTAGTGTCCAATCTCAGAAAATAGTTTTTGAGAAAATATTATTTTGTCAATTCAATGTTAATTAGACTAGTTTTTAGGGTGATTTTAGCTCTATTATATGTCTACCTCTCGTGTAGATAGCCCAGTTATAGAGGCTCTAAATCCCGTTTTATGTCTCCACCATACAAGACCAATTCACTTTAGTGTCCAATCTCAGAAAATAGTTTTTGAGAAAATATTATTTTGTCAATTCAATGTTAATTAGACTAGTTTTTAGGGTGATTTTAGCTCTATTATATGTCTACCTCTCGTGTAGATAGCCCAGTTATAGAGGCTCTAAATCCCGTTTTATGTCTCCACCATACAAGACCAATTCACTTTAGTGTCCAATCTCAGAAAATAGTTTTTGAGAAAATATTATTTTGTCAATTCAATGTTAATTAGACTAGTTTTTAGGGTGATTTTAGCTCTATTATATGTCTACCTCTCGTGTAGATAGCCCAGTTATAGAGGCTCTAAATCCCGTTTTATGTCTCCACCATACAAGACCAATTCACTTTAGTGTCCAATCTCAGAAAATAGTTTTTGAGAAAATATTATTTTGTCAATTCAATGTTAATTATCTTAGTTTTTAGGGTGATTTTAGCTCTATTATATGTCTACCTCTCATGTATTAAGATAGCCCACTTATAGAGGCTCTAAATCCCGTTTTTATGTCTCCACCATACAAGACCAAATCACTTTAGTGTCCAATCTCAGAAAATAGTTTTTGAGAACATATTATTTTGTCAATTCAATGTTAATTATCTTAGTTTTTAGGGTGATTTTAGCTGTATTATATGTCTACCTCTCATGTATTAAGATAGCCCACTTATAGAGGCTCTAAATCCCGTTTTGTGTCTCCACCATACAAGACCAATTCACTTTAGTGTCCAATCTCAGAAAATAGTTTTTGAGAAATTATTATTTTGTCAATTCAATGTTAATTATCTTAGTTTTTAGGGTGATTTTAGCTGTATTATATGTCTACCTCTCGTGTAGATAGCCCAGTTATAGAGGCTCTAAATCCCGTTTTGTGTCTCCACCATACAAGACCAATTCACTTTAGTGTCCAATCTCAGAAAATAGTTTTTGAGAAATTATTATTTTGTCAATTCAATGTTAATTATCTTAGTTTTTAGGGTGTTTTTAGCTGTATTATATGTCTACCTCTCGTGTAGATAGCCCAGTTATAGAGGCTCTAAATCCCGTTTTATGTCTCCACCATACAAGTCCAATTCACTTTAGTGTCCAATCTCAGAAAATAGTTTTTGAGAAAATATTATTTTGTCAATTCAATGTTAATTAGACTAGTTTTTAGGGTGATTTTAGCTCTATTATATGTCTACCTCTCATGTAGATAGCCCAGTTATAGAGGCTCTAAATCCCGTTTTATGTCTCCACCATACAAGACCAATTCACTTTAGTGTCCAATCTCAGAAAATAGTTTTTGAGAAAATATTATTTTGTCAATTCAATGTTAATTAGACTAGTTTTTAGGGTGATTTTAGCTCTATTATATGTCTACCTCTCATGTAGATAGCCCAGTTATAGAGGCTCTAAATCCCGTTTTATGTCTCCACCATACAAGACCAATTCACTTTAGTGTCCAATCTCAGAAAATAGTTTTTGAGAAAATATTATTTTGTCAATTCAATGTTAATTATCTTAGTTTTTAGGGTGATTTTAGCTCTATTATATGTCTACCTCTCGTGTAGATAGCCCAGTTATAGAGGCTCTAAATCCCGTTTTATGTCTCCACCATACAAGACCAATTCACTTTAGTGTCCAATCTCAGAAAATAGTTTTTGAGAAATTATTATTTTGTCAATTCAATGTTAATTATCTTAGTTTTTAGGGTGATTTTAGCTGTATTATATGTCTACCTCTCGTGTAGATAGCCCAGTTATAGAGGCTCTAAATCCCATTTTATGTCTCCACCATACAAGACCAATTCACTTTAGTGTCCAATCTCAGAAAATAGTTTTTGAGAAATTATTATTTTGTCAATTCAATGTTAATTAGACTAGTTTTTAGGGTGATTTTAGCTGTATTATATGTCTACCTCTCATGTATTAAGATAGCCCAGTTATAGAGGCTCTAAATCCCGTTTTATGTCTCCACCATACAAGACCAATTCACTTTAGTGTCCAATCTCAGAAAATAGTTTTTGAGAAAATATTATTTTGTCAATTCAATGTTAATTAGACTAGTTTTTAGGGTGATTTTAGCTGTATTATATGTCTACCTCTCATGTAGATAGCCCAGTTATAGAGGCTCTAAATCCCGTTTTATGTCTCCACCATACAAGACCAATTCACTTTAGTGTCCAATCTCAGAAAATAGTTTTTGAGAAAATATTATTTTGTCAATTCAATGTTAATTATCTTAGTTTTTAGGGTGATTTTAGCTCTATTATATGTCTACCTCTCGTGTAGATAGCCCAGTTATAGAGGCTCTAAATCCCGTTTTATGTCTCCACCATACAAGACCAATTCACTTTAGTGTCCAATCTCAGAAAATAGTTTTTGAGAAAATATTATTTTGTCAATTCAATGTTAATTAGACTAGTTTTTAGGGTGATTTTAGCTCTATTATATGTCTACCTCTCGTGTAGATAGCCCAGTTATAGAGGCTCTAAATCCCGTTTTATGTCTCCACCATACAAGACCAATTCACTTTAGTGTCCAATCTCAGAAAATAGTTTTTGAGAAAATATTATTTTGTCAATTCAATGTTAATTAGACTAGTTTTTAGGGTGATTTTAGCTCTATTATATGTCTACCTCTCGTGTAGATAGCCCAGTTATAGAGGCTCTAAATCCCGTTTTATGTCTCCACCATACAAGACCAATTCACTTTAGTGTCCAATCTCAGAAAATAGTTTTTGAGAAAATATTATTTTGTCAATTCAATGTTAATTAGACTAGTTTTTAGGGTGATTTTAGCTCTATTATATGTCTACCTCTCGTGTAGATAGCCCAGTTATAGAGGCTCTAAATCCCGTTTTATGTCTCCACCATACAAGACCAATTCACTTTAGTGTCCAATCTCAGAAAATAGTTTTTGAGAAAATATTATTTTGTCAATTCAATGTTAATTAGACTAGTTTTTAGGGTGATTTTAGCTCTATTATATGTCTACCTCTCATGTATTAAGATAGCCCACTTATAGAGGCTCTAAATCACGTTTTTATGTCTCCACCATACAAGACCAAATCACTTTAGTGTCCAATCTCAGAAAATAGTTTTTGAGAAAATATTATTTTGTCAATTCAATGTTAATTATCTTAGTTTTTAGGGTGATTTTAGCTCTAGTCATCTAGTCATGTATTAAGATAGCCCACTTATAGAGGCTCTAAATCCCGTTTTATGTCTCCACCATACAAGACCAAATCACTTTAGTGTCCAATCTCAGAAAATAGTTTTTGAGAAAATATTATTTTGTCAATACAATGTTAATTATCTTAGTTTTTAGGGTGATTTTAGCTCTATTATATGTCTACCTCTCGTGTAGATAGCCCAGTTATAGAGGCTCTAAATCCCGTTTTATGTCTCCACCATACAAGACCAATTCACTTTAGTGTCCAATCTCAGAAAATAGTTTTTGAGAAAATATTATTTTGTCAATTCAATGATAATTAGACTAGTTTTTAGGGTGATTTTAGTTCTATTATATGTCTACCTCTCGTGTAGATAGCCCAGTTATAGAGGCTCTAAATCCCGTTTTATGTCTCCACCATACAAGACCAATTCACTTTAGTGTCCAATCTCAGAAAATAGTTTTTGAGAAAATATTATTTTGTCAATTCAATGATAATTAGACTAGTTTTTAGGGTGATTTTAGTTCTATTATAATTATGTCTACCTCTCGTGTAGATAGCCCAGTTATAGAGGCTCTAAATCCCGTTTTATGTCTCCACCATACAAGACCAATTCACTTTAGTGTCCAATCTCAGAAAATAGTTTTTGAGAAAATATTATTTTGTCAATTCAATGATAATTAGACTAGTTTTTAGGGTGATTTTAGCTGTATTATATGTCTACCTCTCATGTATTAAGATAGCCCAGTTATAGAGGCTCTAAATCCCGTTTTATGTCTCCACCATACAAGACCAATTCACTTTAGTGACCAATCTCAGAAAATAGTTTTTGAGAAAATATTATTTTGTCAATTCAATGTTAATTATCTTAGTTTTTAGGGTGATTTTAGCTCTATTTTATGTCTACCTCTCATGTAGATAGCCCAGTTATAGAGGCTCTAAATCCCGTTTTATGTCTCCACCATACAAGACCAATTCACTTTAGTGTCCAATCTCAGAAAATAGTTTTTGAGAAAATATTATTTTGTCAATTCAATGTTAATTAGACTAGTTTTTAGGGTGATTTTAGCTCTATTTTATGTCTACCTCTCATGTATTAAGATAGCCCAGTTATAGAGGCTCTAAATCCCGTTTTATGTCTCCACCATACAAGACCAATTCACTTTAGTGTCCAATCTCAGAAAATAGTTTTTGAGAAATTATTATTTTGTCAATTCAATGTTAATTAGACTAGTTTTTAGGGTGATTTTAGCTGTATTATATGTCTACCTCTCATGTATTAAGATAGCCCAGTTATAGAGGCTCTAAATCCCGTTTTATGTCTCCACCATACAAGACCAATTCACTTTAGTGTCCAATCTCAGAAAATAGTTTTTGAGAAAATATTATTTTGTCAATTCAATGTTAATTATCTTAGTTTTTAGGGTGATTTTAGCTGTATTATATGTCTACCTCTCGTGTAGATAGCCCAGTTATAGAGGCTCTAAATCCCGTTTTATGTCTCCACCATACAAGACCAATTCACTTTAGTGTCCAATCTCAGAAAATAGTTTTTGAGAAAATATTATTTTGTCAATTCAATGTTAATTATCTTAGTTTTTAGGGTGATTTTAGCTCTATTATATGTCTACCTCTCGTGTAGATAGCCCAGTTATAGAGGCTCTAAATCCCGTTTTATGTCTCCACCATACAAGACCAAATCACTTTAGTGTCCAATCTCAGAAAATAGTTTTTGAGAAAATATTATTTTGTCAATTCAATGTTAATTATCTTAGTTTTTAGGGTGATTTTAGCTCTATTATATGTCTACCTCTCATGTATTAAGATAGCCCAGTTATAGAGGCTCTAAATCCCGTTTTATGTCTCCACCATACAAGACCAAATCACTTTAGTGTCCAATCTCAGAATATAGTTTTTGAGAAATTATTATTTTGTCAATTCAATGTTAATTATCTTAGTTTTTAGGGTGATTTTTAGCTCTATTATATGTCTACCTCTCATGTATTAAGATAGCCCAGTTATAGAGGCTCTAAATCCCGTTTTGTGTCTCCACCATACAAGACCAATTCACTTTAGTGTCCAATCTCAGAAAATAGTTTTTGAGAAATTATTATTTTGTCAATTCAATGTTAATTATCTTAGTTTTTAGGGTGATTTTAGCTCTATTATATGTCTACCTCTCGTGTAGATAGCCCAGTTATAGAGGCTCTAAATCCCGTTTTGTGTCTCCACCATACAAGACCAATTCACTTTAGTGTCCAATCTCAGAAAATAGTTTTTGAGAAAATATTATTTTGTCAATTCAATGTTAATTATCTTAGTTTTTAGGGTGATTTTAGCTCTATTATATGTCTACCTCTCGTGTATTAAGATAGCCCAGTTATAGAGGCTCTAAATCCCGTTTTATGTCTCCACCATACAAGACCAAATCACTTTAGTGTCCAATCTCAGAAAATAGTTTTTGAGAAAATATTATTTTGTCAATTCAATGTTAATTATCTTAGTTTTTAGGGTGATTTTAGCTCTATTATATGTCTACCTCTCATGTATTAAGATAGCCCAGTTATAGAGGCTCTAAATCCCGTTTTGTGTCTCCACCATACAAGACCAATTCACTTTAGTGTCCAATCTCAGCAAATAGTTTTTGAGAAATTATTATTTTGTCAATTCAATGTTAATTATCTTAGTTTTTAGGGTGATTTTAGCTGTATTATATGTCTACCTCTCATGTATTAAGATAGCCCAGTTATAGAGGCTCTAAATCCCGTTTTGTGTCTCCACCATACAAGACCAATTCACTTTAGTGTCCAATCTCAGAAAATAGTTTTTGAGAAATTATTATTTTGTCAATTCAATGTTAATTATCTTAGTTTTTAGGGTGATTTTAGCTGTATTATATGTCTACCTCTCATGTATTAAGATAGCCCAGTTATAGAGGCTCTAAATCCCGTTTTGTGTCTCCACCATACAAGACCAATTCACTTTAGTGTCCAATCTCAGAAAATAGTTTTTGAGAAATTATTATTTTGTCAATTCAATGTTAATTATCTTAGTTTTTAGGGTGATTTTAGCTGTATTATATGTCTACCTCTCATGTATTAAGATAGCCCAGTTATAGAGGCTCTAAATCCCGTTTTATGTCTCCACCATACAAGACCAATTCACTTTAGTGTCCAATCTCAGAAAATAGTTTTTGAGAAAATATTATTTTGTCAATTCAATGTTAATTAGACTAGTTTTTAGGGTGATTTTAGCTGTATTATATGTCTACCTCTCATGTAGATAGCCCAGTTATAGAGGCTCTAAATCCCGTTTTATGTCTCCACCATACAAGACCAATTCACTTTAGTGTCCAATCTCAGAAAATAGTTTTTGAGAAAATATTATTTTGTCAATTCAATGTTAATTAGACTAGTTTTTAGGGTGATTTTAGCTGTATTATATGTCTACCTCTCATGTAGATAGCCCAGTTATAGAGGCTCTAAATCCCGTTTTATGTCTCCACCATACAAGACCAATTCACTTTAGTGTCCAATCTCAGAAAATAGTTTTTGAGAAATTATTATTTTGTCAATTCAATGTTAATTAGACTAGTTTTCAGGGTGATTTTAGCTCTATTATATGTCTACCTCTCGTGTAGATAGCCCAGTTATAGAGGCTCTAAATCCCGTTTTATGTCTCCACCATACAAGACCAATTCACTTTAGTGTCCAATCTCAGAAAATAGTTTTTGAGAAAATATTATTTTGTCAATTCAATGTTAATTAGACTAGTTTTTAGGGTGATTTTAGCTCTATTATATGTCTACCTCTCGTGTAGATAGCCCAGTTATAGAGGCTCTAAATCCCGTTTTATGTCTCCACCATACAAGACCAATTCACTTTAGTGTCCAATCTCAGAAAAAAGTTTTTGAGAAAATATTATTTTGTCAATTCAATGTTAATTAGACTAGTTTTTAGGGTGAGTTTAGCTCTATTATATGTCTACCTCTCGTGTAGATAGCCCAGTTATAGAGGCTCTAAATCCCGTTTTATGTCTCCACCATACAAGACCAAATCACTTTAGTGTCCAATCTCAGAAAATAGTTTTTGAGAAAATATTATTTTGTCAATACAATGTTAATTATCTTAGTTTTTAGGGTGATTTTAGCTCTATTATATGTCTACCTCTCATGTATTAAGATAGCCCACTTATAGAGGCTCTAAATCACGTTTTATGTCTCCACCATACAAGACCAATTCACTTTAGTGTCCAATCTCAGAAAATAGTTTTTGAGAAAATATTATTTTGTCAATACAATGTTAATTATCTTAGTTTTTAGGGTGATTTTAGTTCTATTATATGTCTACCTCTCATGTATTAAGATAGCCCAGTTATAGAGGCTCTAAATCCCGTTTTATGTCTCCACCATACAAGACCAATTCACTTTAGTGTCCAATCTCAGAAAATAGTTTTTGAGAAAATATTATTTTGTCAATTCAATGATAATTAGACTAGTTTTTAGGGTGATTTTAGTTCTATTATATGTCTACCTCTCATGTATTAAGATAGCCCAGTTATAGAGGCTCTAAATCCCGTTTTATGTCTCCACCATACAAGACCAATTCACTTTAGTGTCCAATCTCAGAAAATAGTTTTTGAGAAAATATTATTTTGTCAATTCAATGATAATTAGACTAGTTTTTAGGGTGATTTTAGCTGTATTATATGTCTACCTCTCATGTATTAAGATAGCCCAGTTATAGAGGCTCTAAATCCCGTTTTATGTCTCCACCATACAAGACCAATTCACTTTAGTGTCCAATCTCAGAAAATAGTTTTTGAGAAAATATTATTTTGTCAATTCAATGATAATTAGACTAGTTTTTAGGGTGATTTTAGCTCTATTATATGTCTACCTCTCATGTATTAAGATAGCCCAGTTATAGAGGCTCTAAATCCCGTTTTATGTCTCCACCATACAAGACCAATTCACTTTAGTGTCCAATCTCAGAAAATAGTTTTTGAGAAAATATTATTTTGTCAATTCAATGTTAATTATCTTAGTTTTTAGGGTGATTTTAGCTCTATTTTATGTCTACCTCTCATGTATTAAGATAGCCCAGTTATAGAGGCTCTAAATCCCGTTTTATGTCTCCACCATACAAGACCAATTCACTTTAGTGTCCAATCTCAGAAAATAGTTTTTGAGAAAATATTATTTTGTCAATTCAATGTTAATTAGACTAGTTTTTAGGGTGATTTTAGCTCTATTATATGTCTACCTCTCATGTATTAAGATAGCCCACTTATAGAGGCTCTAAATCACGTTTTTATGTCTCCACCATACAAGACCAAATCACTTTAGTGTCCAATCTCAGAAAATAGTTTTTGAGAAAATATTATTTTGTCAATTCAATGTTAATTATCTTAGTTTTTAGGGTGATTTTAGCTCTATTATATGTCTACCTCTCATGTATTAAGATAGCCCACTTATAGAGGCTCTAAATCACGTTTTTATGTCTCCACCATACAAGACCAAATCACTTTAGTGTCCAATCTCAGAAAATAGTTTTTGAGAAAATATTATTTTGTCAATACAATGTTAATTATCTTAGTTTTTAGGGTGATTTTAGTTCTATTATATGTCTACCTCTCGTGTAGATAGCCCACTTATAGAGGCTCTAAATCACGTTTTTATGTCTCCACCATACAAGACCAAATCACTTTAGTGTCCAATCTCAGAAAATAGTTTTTGAGAAAATATTATTTTGTCAATACAATGTTAATTATCTTAGTTTTTAGGGTGATTTTAGTTCTATTATATGTCTACCTCTCGTGTAGATAGCCCAGTTATAGAGGCTCTAAATCCCGTTTTATGTCTCCACCATACAAGACCAATTCACTTTAGTGTCCAATCTCAGAAAATAGTTTTTGAGAAAATATTATTTTGTCAATTCAATGATAATTAGACTAGTTTTTAGGGTGATTTTAGCTGTATTATATGTCTACCTCTCATGTATTAAGATAGCCCAGTTATAGAGGCTCTAAATCCCGTTTTATGTCTCCACCATACAAGACCAATTCACTTTAGTGTCCAATCTCAGAAAATAGTTTTTGAGAAAATATTATTTTGTCAATTCAATGTTAATTAGACTAGTTTTTAGGGTGATTTTAGCTCTATTATATGTCTACCTCCCATGTATTAAGATAGCCCAGTTATAGAGGCTCTAAATCCCGTTTTATGTCTCCACCATACAAGACCAATTCACTTTAGTGTCCAATCTCAGAAAATAGTTTTTGAGAAAATATTATTTTGTCAATTCAATGTTAATTATCTTAGTTTTTAGGGTGATTTTAGCTCTATTTTATGTCTACCTCTCATGTATTAAGATAGCCCAGTTATAGAGGCTCTAAATCCCGTTTTATGTCTCCACCATACAAGACCAATTCACTTTAGTGTCCAATCTCAGAAAATAGTTTTTGAGAAAATATTATTTTGTCAATTCAATGTTAATTAGACTAGTTTTTAGGGTGATTTTATCTCTATTATATGTCTACCTCTCATGTATTAAGATAGCCCAGTTATAGAGGCTCTAAATCCCGTTTTGTGTCTCCACCATACAAGACCAATTCACTTTAGTGTCCAATCTCAGAAAATAGTTTTTGAGAAAATATTATTTTGTCAATTCAATGTTAATTAGACTAGTTTTTAGGGTGATTTTAGCTGTGTTATATGTCTACCTCTCATGTAGATAGCCCAGTTATAGAGGCTCTAAATCCCGTTTTATGTCTCCACCATACAAGACCAATTCACTTTAGTGTCCAATCTCAGAAAATAGTTTTTGAGAAATTATTATTTTGTCAATTCAATGTTAATTAGACTAGTTTTTAGGGTGATTTTAGCTGTATTATATGTCTACCTCTCATGTATTAAGATAGCCCAGTTATAGAGGCTCTAAATCCCGTTTTATGTCTCCACCATACAAGACCAATTCACTTTAGTGTCCAATCTCAGAAAATAGTTTTTGAGAAAATATTATTTTGTCAATTCAATGTTAATTAGACTAGTTTTTAGGGTGATTTTAGCTGTATTATATGTCTACCTCTCATGTATTAAGATAGCCCAGTTATAGAGGCTCTAAATCCCGTTTTATGTCTCCACCATACAAGACCAATTCACTTTAGTGTCCAATCTCAGAAAATAGTTTTTGAGAAAATATTATTTTGTCAATTCAATGTTAATTAGACTAGTTTTTAGGGTGATTTTAGCTGTATTATATGTCTACCTCTCGTGTAGATAGCCCAGTTATAGAGGCTCTAAATCCCGTTTTATGTCTCCACCATACAAGACCAATTCACTTTAGTGTCCAATCTCAGAAAATAGTTTTTGAGAAAATATTATTTTGTCAATTCAATGTTAATTATCTTAGTTTTTAGGGTGATTTTAGCTGTATTATATGTCTACCTCTCGTGTAGATAGCCCAGTTATAGAGGCTCTAAATCCCGTTTTATGTCTCCACCATACAAGACCAATTCACTTTAGTGTCCAATCTCAGAAAATAGTTTTTGAGAAAATATTATTTTGTCAATTCAATGTTAATTATCTTAGTTTTTAGGGTGATTTTAGCTCTATTATATGTCTACCTCTCGTGTAGATAGCCCAGTTATAGAGGCTCTAAATCCCGTTTTATGTCTCCACCATACAAGACCAATTCACTTTAGTGTCCAATCTCAGAAAATAGTTTTTGAGAAAATATTATTTTGTCAATTCAATGTTAATTATCTTAGTTTTTAGGGTGATTTTAGCTCTATTATATGTCTACCTCTCGTGTATTAAGATAGCCCAGTTATAGAGGCTCTAAATCCCGTTTTATGTCTCCACCATACAAGACCAAATCACTTTAGTGTCCAATCTCAGAAAATAGTTTTTGAGAAAATATTATTTTGTCAATTCAATGTTAATTATCTTAGTTTTTAGGGTGATTTTAGCTCTATTATATGTCTACCTCTCGTGTAGATAGCCCAGTTATAGAGGCTCTAAATCCCGTTTTATGTCTCCACCATACAAGACCAATTCACTTTAGTGTCCAATCTCAGAAAATAGTTTTTGAGAAAATATTATTTTGTCAATTCAATGTTAATTATCTTAGTTTTTAGGGTGATTTTAGCTCTATTATATGTCTACCTCTCGTGTATATAGCCCAGTTATAGAGGCTCTAAATCCCGTTTTATGTCTCCACCATACAAGACCAATTCACTTTAGTGTCCAATCTCAGAAAATAGTTTTTGAGAAATTATTATTTTGTCAATTCAATGTTAATTATCTTAGTTTTTAGGGTGATTTTAGCTCTATTATATGTCTACCTCTCGTGTAGATAGCCCAGTTATAGAGGCTCTAAATCCCGTTTTATGTCTCCACCATACAAGACCAATTCACTTTAGTGTCCAATCTCAGAAAATAGTTTTTGAGAAATTATTATTTTGTCAATTCAATGTTAATTATCTTAGTTTTTAGGGTGATTTTAGCTCTATTATATGTCTACCTCTCGTGTAGATAGCCCAGTTATAGAGGCTCTAAATCCCGTTTTTATGTCTCCACCATGCAAGACCAATTCACTTTAGTGTCCAATCTCAGAAAATAGTTTTTGAGAAATTATTATTTTGTCAATTCAATGTTAATTATCTTAGTTTTTAGGGTGATTTTAGCTCTATTATATGTCTACCTCTCGTGTAGATAGCCCAGTTATAGAGGCTCTAAATCCCGTTTTATGTCTCCACCATACAAGACCAATTCACTTTAGTGTCCAATCTCAGAAAATAGTTTTTGAGAAAATATTATTTTGTCAATTCAATGTTAATTAGACTAGTTTTTAGGGTGATTTTAGCTCTATTATATGTCTACCTCTCGTGTAGATAGCCCAGTTATAGAGGCTCTAAATCCCGTTTTATGTCTCCACCATACAAGACCAATTCACTTTAGTGTCCAATCTCAGAAAATAGTTTTTGAGAAAATATTATTTTGTCAATTCAATGTTAATTAGACTAGTTTTTAGGGTGATTTTAGCTCTATTATATGTCTACCTCTCGTGTAGATAGCCCAGTTATAGAGGCTCTAAATCCCGTTTTATGTCTCCACCATACAAGACCAATTCACTTTAGTGTCCAATCTCAGAAAATAGTTTTTGAGAAAATATTATTTTGTCAATTCAATGTTAATTAGACTAGTTTTTAGGGTGATTTTAGCTCTATTATATGTCTACCTCTCGTGTAGATAGCCCAGTTATAGAGGCTCTAAATCCCGTTTTATGTCTCCACCATACAAGACCAATTCACTTTAGTGTCCAATCTCAGAAAATAGTTTTTGAGAAAATATTATTTTGTCAATTCAATGTTAATTAGACTAGTTTTTAGGGTGATTTTAGCTCTATTATATGTCTACCTCTCGTGTAGATAGCCCAGTTATAGAGGCTCTAAATCCCGTTTTATGTCTCCACCATACAAGACCAATTCACTTTAGTGTCCAATCTCAGAAAATAGTTTTTGAGAAAATATTATTTTGTCAATTCAATGTTAATTAGACTAGTTTTTATGGTGATTTTAGCTCTATTATATGTCTACCTCTCGTGTATTAAGATAGCCCAGTTATAGAGGCTCTAAATCCCGTTTTATGTCTCCACCATACAAGACCAATTCACTTTAGTGTCCAATCTCAGAAAATAGTTTTTGAGAAAATATTATTTTGTCAATTCAATGTTAATTATCTTAGTTTTTATGGTGATTTTAACTCTATTATATGTCTACCTCTCGTGTATTAAGATAGCCCAGTTATAGAGGCTCTAAATCCCGTTTTGTGTCTCCACCATACAAGACCAATTCACTTTAGTGTCCAATCTCAGAAAATAGTTTTTGAGAAAATATTATTTTGTCAATTCAATGTTAATTAGCCTAGTTTTTAGGGTGATTTTAGCTCTATTATGTGTCTACCTCTCGTGTATGTAGATAGCCCAGTTATAGAGGCTCTAAATCCCGTTTTTATGTCTCCACCATACAAGACCAATTCACTTTAGTGTCCAATCTCAGAAAATAGTTTTTGAGAAAATATTATTTTGTCAATTCAATGTTAATTATCTTAGTTTTTAGGGTGATTTTAGCTCTATTATATGTCTACCTCTCGTGTATGTAGATAGCCCAGTTATAGAGGCTCTAAATCCCGTTTTGTGTCTCCACCATACAAGACCAATTCACTTTAGTGTCCAATCTCAGAAAATAGTTTTTGAGAAAATATTATTTTGTCAATTCAATGTTAATTATCTTAGTTTTTAGGGTGATTTTAGCTCTATTATATGTCTACCTCTCATGTATTAAGATAGCCCAGTTATAGAGGCTCTAAATCCCGTTTTTATGTCTCCACCATACAAGACCAATTCACTTTAGTGTCCAATCTCAGAAAATAGTTTTTGAGAAAATATTATTTTGTCAATTCAATGTTAATTATCTTAGTTTTTAGGGTGATTTTAGCTCTATTATATGTCTACCTCTCGTGTATGTAGATAGCCCAGTTATAGAGGCTCTAAATCCCGTTTTTATATCTCCATCATGCAAGACCAATTCACTTTAGTGTCCAATCTCAGAAAATAGTTTTTGAGAAAATATTATTTTGTCAATTCAATGTTAATTATCTTAGTTTTTAGGGTGATTTTAGCTCTATTATATGTCTTTGAGAAAATATTATTTTGTCAATTCAATGTTAATTATCTTAGTTTTTAGGGTTATTTTAGCTCTATTATATGTCTACCTCTCGTGTAGATAGCCCAGTTATAGAGGCTCTAAATCCCGTTTTGTGTCTCCACCATACAAGACCAATTCACTTTAGTGTCCAATCTCAGAAAATAGTTTTTGAGAAAATATTATTTTGTCAATTCAATGTTAATTAGACTAGTTTTTAGGGTGATTTTAGCTCTATTATATGTCTACCTCTCATGTATTAAGATAGCCCAGTTATAGAGGCTCTAAATCCCGTTTTGTGTCTCCACCATACAAGACCAATTCACTTTAGTGTCCAATCTCAGAAAATAGTTTTTGAGAAAATATTATTTTGTCAATTCAATGTTAATTAGACTAGTTTTTAGGGTGATTTTAGCTCTATTATATGTCTACCTCTCGTGTATTAAGATAGCCCAGTTATAGAGGCTCTAAATCCCGTTTTATGTCTCCACCATACAAGACCAATTCACTTTAGTGTCCAATCTCAGAAAATAGTTTTTGAGAAAATATTATTTTGTCAATTCAATGTTAATTATCTTAGTTTTTAGGGTGATTTTAGCTCTATTATATGTCTACCTCTCATGTATTAAGATAGCCCAGTTATAGGGGCTCTAAATCCCGTTTTTATGTCTCCACCATACAAGACCAATTCACTTTAGTGTCCAATCTCAGAAAATAGTTTTTGAGAAAATATTATTTTGTCAATTCAATGTTAATTAGCCTAGTTTTTAGGGTGATTTTAGCTCTATTATATGTCTACCTCTCATGTATTAAGATAGCCCAGTTATAGGGGCTCTAAATCCCGTTTTTATGTCTCCACCATACAAGACCAATTCACTTTAGTGTCCAATCTCAGAAAATAGTTTTTGAGAAAATATTATTTTGTCAATTCAATGTTAATTAGCCTAGTTTTTAGGGTGATTTTAGCTCTATTATATGTCTACCTCTCGTGTATTAAGATAGCCCAGTTATAGAGGCTCTAAATCCCATTTATATTATTTTGTCAATTCAATGTTAATTATCTTAGTTTTTAGGGTGATTTTAGCTCTATTATATGTCTACCTCTCATGTATTAAGATAGCCCAGTTATAGAGGCTCTAAACCCCGTTTCGTGTCTCCACCGTACAAGACCAATCTAGCCTAGTTTTTAGGCTGATTTTAGCTCTATTCTCAGAAAATAATTATATAGGGTTCCAGACACATTACAAAGAGGAGTCAAGGTGGAAAATAAACGCATTTTCTGGTTAAAATATTTTTATTGTAAACAAAAATCATACCACACATGATGGAGGTATGGCTCTAAATAAAAACAAAAAGGTGGTCGTATCGGCTAAAAATACTTATTGGTCCTTACTTACCACATTCGGATCCGCTAAAGGGTTAAAACAAAGAGATACAAACAAACCTTGCCTCTATCGTAGTAATATTTTTCTTGTTTGTCCGTAAGTGATGGCGGGTAAGCCATGAGACATACATACATCATGCCTCAGCCTTAGTTAGTGGTGTGTCTCCTTGGCATCTAGTAACGCGCCGCAGCCGCCCCCAACAACCTCATTCAGGTTCGAATCCTCCGGGGAATATCACCCGCTTTTCGGATAAATAAATATATGAAATTATTATATCTTTAACTATTTGTTTTCAGTATATGCATACTATATGATGATTACTCCCCTCATGTTCACGATAGAAATGATCATATACGCATCCCCAATAGATTTATCGTTTGAATCTTACTGCGTCCTCAGATTAGCAATAAGAAAAAGATTACTCTCACTGTTATAATTACCTCTCCAAAATTAGTTTTCTGATAATAACCAACCAGAATTAATATAAACACAATATAATATGAGGCGAACTTTATTGATAATATTTTTTACAGATAGTGACCTAAAGCGAAACATTGTCCTCCTCTATCATGATGACCGGCAGAGACCACCATGGTGGGATCCCTAAGCAGGCCTTACTACTACTCACCCTGTTGGTTCCGTGTGCTGCTAACTACACAACTAATTGTCCCGTCATCTTACCTAATCACGAAACCCCACCACCGCTGCCAATCACCATGAAGTTTATATTCTCATCTTACCACTCACAATGGAGGATCTATTGGGAGCTGTTGACGGATGATGGCGAACCAGCTGCCTGTTTGTTCATGGAGAATTTTGACACCAACAACACAATCCGTTCGGCTGGTGTCGGCTGTCTCAATGTCACCAGCTGGGAACACGCGGCTGTCCATCCTCCCTTTGTTATGGGGTCAGGGAGGTGGTACAGTGTCGTCACTCTTTTCCTGACATCTTCTAACAAAAGCTTCACTATCCAGTTGAATCAAAGGGAGGCTGGTGAACTGACCCAAGATACCAATGGTCTAGTAGTAACTACGATAGACCGGGTGAACGTGTCCTATGGGGCACCACTGATTATGTTACCCAACTTTGAGGTCATGGACGATGATGGGTGCCTAGCTCTGGTAGGGTGTAACAGTGGGTTTAAGTAGCAGACTCAGCCTGTCACCCTCTGCTGATCTCATCCGACTCTCCCCGGAAGCCGGAAGTGAGGAAATTACAGTCTCAGTGATGCTCTACCCCTGTTTCCCCACCAACTATTATGCCATATACAATAGCACGCATGGAACCCGAGAGGCACTTCACCTAAACGTAACTTACTCCCGAGGTTATCGCTACCAAACTCTCATGGTCGATCTTAACTCCACCACCATTATCTCCATCACGAGGGCACACCACAAAGGGGAGGAGGACTGCTCTGGGTCTTGGTACATGTTGGGTGTCAAGGGTGCGAGGGTCATTCCTAATTGTGTTTCTAGTAAAGCTGGTATTACGGGCAATTCGTTTTCCCCTATTCTACTCTCATCCCCAATTATCATACTAAGTTCAATTGTTATAACTAGTGTTATTATTCTATTATTGTAAAACCATGATTGTTTGCATATCCATTTCAGCAATTCTGCCACCATCCGTTTCGGCTGCACCAGCTGGGTTTTAGGGGCTCTGAATCCCATTTTGTGTCTCCAGGCCATTTAATTTTAATGTAGAATCTCAGATTTTTTTTGGGAGTCAAGTCAATCCTAGTTTTTAGATAGGTAGGTACATTGGCTAGCCTAGTTTTCGGGGCTCTAAATCCCGTTTCGTGTCTCCCGGAGACCACCTATGTTTGTATCTACTAAAACCCGACTGTGTCACCATCCAGGACTTTAGCGGACACCGCCGCTTTGGGGTCACTATAATACATTATACGGCCCTTTATTTTTGTTTTATTTAGAATCGTACTACTCACTCACATTTTTGGCATTATTTTTTTAAAGAATAAACTATAATTATTTAACTAGAAAATTAATTAGTTTCATTTACCCCTTCAGACTCATATGACGCAACCTCTCCAAACAAAAAAAAACTGTCACACCTCAGTCGTCCGTCGTTTCCACAACCCACCCATGATGAAATTCCTCGACCACAATTAGTGGACAAAAACACCTCACCGATCCAAAAGTGGTAAGGGTATTGTTTGGTCAATTATATACGACC
>JBAKBP010033152.1:0-22223 GCA_037953745.1 Lithodes maja
CTATTATATGTCTACCTCTCGTGTATTAAGATAGCCCAGTTATAGAGGCTCTAAATCCCGTTTTGTGTCTCCACCATACAAGACCAATTCACTTTAGTGTCCAATCTCAGAAAATAGTTTTTGAGAAATTATTATTTTGTCAATTCAATGTTAATTATCTTAGTTTTTAGGGTGATTTTAGCTCTATTATATGTCTACCTCTCGTGTATTAAGATAGCCCAGTTATAGAGGCTCTAAATCCCGTTTTTATGTCTCCACCATACAAGACCAATTCACTTTAGTGTCCAATCTCAGAAAATAGTTTTTGAGAAAATATTATTTTGTCAATTCAATGTTAATTAGCCTAGTTTTTAGGGTGATTTTAGCTCTATTATATGTCTACCTCTCATGTATTAAGATAGCCCAGTTATAGAGGCTCTAAATCCCGTTTTTATGTCTCCACCATACAAGACCAATTCACTTTAGTGTCCAATCTCAGAAAATAGTTTTTGAGAAAATATTATTTTGTCAATTCAATGTTAATTAGCCTAGTTTTTAGGGTGATTTTAGCTCTATTATATGTCTACCTCTCGTGTATTAAGATAGCCCAGTTATAGAGGCTCTAAATCCCGTTTTTATGTCTCCACCATACAAGACCAATTCACTTTAGTGTCCAATCTCAGAAAATAGTTTTTGAGAAAATATTATTTTGTCAATTCAATGTTAATTAGCCTAGTGTTTAGGGTGATTTTAGCTCTATTATATGTCTACCTCTCGTGTATTAAGATAGCCCAGTTATAGAGGCTCTAAATCCCGTTTTTATGTCTCCACCATACAAGACCAATTCACTTTAGTGTCCAATCTCAGAAAATAGTTTTTGAGAAAATATTATTTTGTCAATTCAATGTTAATTAGCCTAGTTTTTAGGGTGATTTTAGCTCTATTATGTGTCTACCTCTCGTGTATTAAGATAGCCCAGTTATAGAGGCTCTAAATCCCGTTTTGTGTCTCCACCATACAAGACCAATTCACTTTAGTGTCCAATCTCAGAAAATAGTTTTTGAGAAAATATTATTTTGTCAATTCAATGTTAATTAGACTAGTTTTTAGGGTGATTTTAGCTCTATTATATGTCTACCTCTCGTGTATTAAGATAGCCCAGTTATATTGGCTCTAAATCGTGTTTTGTGTCTCCACCATACAAGACCAATTCACTTTAGTGTCCAATCTCAGAAAATAGTTTTTGAGAAATTATTATTTTGTCAATTCAATGTTAATTATCTTAGTTTTTAGGGTGATTTTAGCTCTATTATATGTCTACCTCTCTTGTATTTAGATAGCCCAGTTATAGAGGCTCTAAATCCCGTTTTGTGTCTCCACCATACAAGACCAATTCACTTTAGTGTCCAATCTCAGAAAATAGTTTTTGAGAAATTATTATTTTGTCAATTCAATGTTAATTATCTTAGTTTTTAGGGTGATTTTAGCTATATTATATGTCTACCTCTCTTGTATTAAGATAGCCCAGTTATAGAGGCTCTAAATCCCATTTTGTGTCTCCACCATACAAGACCAATTCACTTTAGTGTCCAATCTCAGAAAATAGTTTTTGAGAAATTATTATTTTGTCAATTCAATGTTAATTATCTTAGTTTTTAGGGTGATTTTAGCTCTATTATGTGTCTACCTCTCTTGTATTAAGATAGCCCAGTTATAGAGGCTCTAAATCCCGTTTTGTGTCTCCACCATACAAGACCAATTCACTTTAGTGTCCAATCTCAGAAAATAGTTTTTGAGAAAATATTATTTTGTCAATTCAATGTTAATTAGCCTAGTTTTTAGGGTGATTTTAGCTCTATTATGTGTCTACCTCTCTTGTATTAAGATAGCCCAGTTATAGAGGCTCTAAATCCCGTTTTTATGTCTCCACCATACAAGACCAATTCACTTTAGTGTCCAATCTCAGAAAATAGTTTTTGAGAAAATATTATTTTGTCAATTCAATGTTAATTAGCCTAGTTTTTAGGGTGATTTTAGCTCTATTATGTGTCTACCTCTCTTGTATTAAGATAGCCCAGTTATAGAGGCTCTAAATCCCGTTTTTATGTCTCCACCATACAAGACCAATTCACTTTAGTGTCCAATCTCAGAAAATAGTTTTTGAGAAAATATTATTTTGTCAATTCAATGTTAATTAGCCTAGTTTTTAGGGTGATTTTAGCTCTATTATGTGTCTACCTCTCGTGTATTAAGATAGCCCAGTTATAGAGGCTCTAAATCCCGTTTTTATGTCTCCACCATACAAGACCAATTCACTTTAGTGTCCAATCTCAGAAAATAGTTTTTGAGAAAATATTATTTTGTCAATTCAATGTTAATTAGCCTAGTTTTTAGGGTGATTTTAGCTCTATTATGTGTCTACCTCTCGTGTATGTAGATAGCCCAGTTATAGAGGCTCTAAATCCCGTTTTTATGTCTCCACCATACAAGACCAATTCACTTTAGTGTCCAATCTCAGAAAATAGTTTTTGAGAAATTATTATTTTGTCAATTCAATGTTAATTAGACTAGTTTTTAGGGTGATTTTAGCTCTATTATATGTCTACCTCTCGTGTAGATAGCCCAGTTATAGAGGCTCTAAATCCCGTTTTATGTCTCCACCATACAAGACCAATTCACTTTAGTGTCCAATCTCAGAAAATAGTTTTTGAGAAATTGTTATTTTGTCAATTCAATGTTAATTAGACTAGTTTTTAGGGTGATTTTAGCTCTATTATATGTCTACCTCTCGTGTAGATAGCCCAGTTATAGAGGCTCTAAATCCCGTTTTATGTCTCTACCATACAAGACCAATTCACTTTAGTGTCCAATCTCAGAAAATAGTTTTTGAGAAAATATTATTTTGTCAATTCAATGTTAATTAGCCTAGTTTTTAGGGTGATTTTAGCTCTATTATAAGTCTACCTCTCATGTAGATAGCCCAGTTATAGAGGCTCTAAATCCCGTTTTATGTCTCCACCATACAAGACCAATTCACTTTAGTGTCCAATCTCAGAAAATAGTTTTTGAGAAAATATTATTTTGTCAATTCAATGTTAATTATCTTAGTTTTTAGGGTGATTTTAGCTCTATTATATGTCTACCTCTCATGTAGATAGCCCAGTTATAGAGGCTCTAAATCCCATTTTATGTCTCCACCATACAAGACCAATTCACTTTAGTGTCCAATCTCAGAAAATAGTTTTTGAGAAAATATTATTTTGTCAATTCAATGTTAATTATCTTAGTTTTTAGGGTGATTTTAGCTCTATTATATGTCTACCTCTCATGTAGATAGCCCAGTTATAGAGGCTCTAAATCCCGTTTTATGTCTCCACCATACAAGACCAATTCACTTTAGTGTCCAATCTCAGAAAATAGTTTTTGAGAAAATATTATTTTGTCAATTCAATGTTAATTATCTTAGTTTTTAGGATGATTTTAGCTCTATTATATGTCTACCTCTCATGTAGATAGCCCAGTTATAGAGGCTCTAAATCCCGTTTTATGTCTCCACCATACAAGACCAATTCACTTTAGTGTCCAATCTCAGAAAATAGTTTTTGAGAAAATATTATTTTGTCAATTCAATGTTAATTATCTTAGTTTTTAGGGTGATTTTAGCTCTATTATATGTCTTTGAGAAAATATTATTTTGTCAATTCAATGTTAATTAGACTAGTTTTTTAGGGTGATTTTAGCTCTATTATATGTCTACCTCTCATGTATTAAGATAGCCCAGTTATAGAGGCTCTAAATCCCGTTTTGTGTCTCCACCATACAAGACCAATTCACTTTAGTGTCCAATCTCAGAAAATAGTTTTTGAGAAAATATTATTTTGTCAATTCAATGTTAATTAGACTAGTTTTTAGGGTGATTTTAGCTCTATTATATGTCTACCTCTCATGTATTAAGATAGCCCAGTTATAGAGGCTCTAAATCCCGTTTTGTGTCTCCACCATACAAGACCAATTCACTTTAGTGTCCAATCTCAGAAAATAGTTTTTGAGAAAATATTATTTTGTCAATTCAATGTTAATTATCTTAGTTTTTAGGGTGATTTTAGCTCTATTATATGTCTACCTCTCATGTATTAAGATAGCCCAGTTATAGAGGCTCTAAATCCCGTTTTGTGTCTCCACCATACAAGACCAATTCACTTTAGTGTCCAATCTCAGAAAATAGTTTTTGAGAAAATATTATTTTGTCAATTCAATGTTAATTATCTTAGTTTTTAGGGTGATTTTAGCTCTATTATATGTCTACCTCTCATGTAGATAGCCCAGTTATAGAGGCTCTAAATCCCGTTTTTATGTCTCCACCATACAAGACCAATTCACTTTAGTGTCCAATCTCAGAAAATAGTTTTTGAGAAAATATTATTTTGTCAATTCAATGTTAATTATCTTAGTTTTTAGGGTGATTTTAGCTCTATTATATGTCTACCTCTCGTGTATTAAGATAGCCCAGTTATAGAGGCTCTAAATCCCGTTTTATGTCTCCACCATACAAGACCAATTCACTTTAGTGTCCAATCTCAGAAAATAGTTTTTGAGAAAATATTATTTTGTCAATTCAATGTTAATTATCTTAGTTTTTAGGGTGATTTTAGCTCTATTATATGTCTTTGAGAAAATATTATTTTGTCAATTCAATGTTAATTAGACTAGTTTTTAGGGTGATTTTAGCTCTATTATATGTCTACCTCTCATGTATTAAGATAGCCCAGTTATAGAGGCTCTAAATCCCGTTTTGTGTCTCCACCATACAAGACCAATTCACTTTAGTGTCCAATCTCAGAAAATAGTTTTTGAGAAAATATTATTTTGTCAATTCAATGTTAATTATCTTAGTTTTTAGGGTGATTTTAGCTCTATTATATGTCTACCTCTCATGTATTAAGATAGCCCAGTTATAGAGGCTCTAAATCCCGTTTTGTGTCTCCACCATACAAGACCAATTCACTTTAGTGTCCAATCTCAGAAAATAGTTTTTGAGAAAATATTATTTTGTCAATTCAATGTTAATTAGCCTAGTTTTTAGGGTGATTTTAGCTCTATTATATGTCTACCTCTCATGTATTAAGATAGCCCAGTTATAGAGGCTCTAAATCCCGTTTTGTGTCTCCACCATACAAGACCAATTCACTTTAGTGTCCAATCTCAGAAAATAGTTTTTGAGAAAATATTATTTTGTCAATTCAATGTTAATTAGCCTAGTTTTTAGGGTGATTTTAGCTCTATTATATGTCTACCTCTCGTGTATGAAGATAGCCCAGTTATAGAGGCTCTAAATCCCGTTTTGTGTCTCCACCATACAAGACCAATTCACTTTAGTGTCCAATCTCAGAAAATAGTTTTTGAGAAAATATTATTTTGTCAATTCAATGTTAATTAGCCTAGTTTTTAGGGTGATTTTAGCTCTATTATATGTCTACCTCTCATGTATTAAGATAGCCCAGTTATAGAGGCTCTAAATCCCGTTTTGTGTCTCCACCATACAAGACCAATTCACTTTAGTGTCCAATCTCAGAAAATAGTTTTTGAGAAAATATTATTTTGTCAATTCAATGTTAATTAGCCTAGTTTTTAGGGTGATTTTAGCTCTATTATATGTCTACCTCTCATGTATTAAGATAGCCCAGTTATAGAGGCTCTAAATCCCGTTTTGTGTCTCCACCATACAAGACCAATTCACTTTAGTGTCCAATCTCAGAAAATAGTTTTTGAGAAAATATTATTTTGTCAATTCAATGTTAATTAGCCTAGTTTTTAGGGTGATTTTAGCTCTATTATATGTCTACCTCTCGTGTATTAAGATAGCCCAGTTATAGAGGCTCTAAATCCCGTTTTGTGTCTCCACCATACAAGACCAATTCACTTTAGTGTCCAATCTCAGAAAATAGTTTTTGAGAAAATATTATTTTGTCAATTCAATGTTAATTAGCCTAGTTTTTAGGGTGATTTTAGCTCTATTATGTGTCTACCTCTCGTGTATTAAGATAGCCCAGTTATAGAGGCTCTAAATCCCGTTTTGTGTCTCCACCATACAAGACCAATTCACTTTAGTGTCCAATCTCAGAAAATAGTTTTTGAGAAAATATTATTTTGTCAATTCAATGTTAATTATCTTAGTTTTTAGGGTGATTTTAGCTCTATTATATGTCTACCTCTCATGTATTAAGATAGCCCAGTTATAGAGGCTCTAAATCCCGTTTTATGTCTCCACCATACAAGACCAATTCACTTTGTGTCCAATCTCAGAAAATAGTTTTTGAGAAAATATTATTTTGTCAATTCAATGTTAATTATCTTAGTTTTTAGGGTGATTTTAGCTCTATTATATGTCTACCTCTCGTGTATTAAGATAGCCCAGTTATAGAGGCTCTAAATCCCGTTTTATGTCTCCACCATACAAGACCAATTCACTTTAGTGTCCAATCTCAGAAAATAGTTTTTGAGAAAATATTATTTTGTCAATTCAATGTTAATTAGCCTAGTTTTTAGGGTGATTTTAGCTCTATTATATGTCTACCTCTCATGTATGTAGATAGCCCAGTTATAGAGGCTCTAAATCCCGTTTTGTGTCTCCACCATACAAGACCAATTCACTTTAGTGTCCAATCTCAGAAAATAGTTTTTGAGAACATATTATTTTGTCAATTCAATGTTAATTAGCCTAGTTTTTAGGGTGATTTTAGCTCTATTATATGTCTACCTCTCATGTATGTAGATAGCCCAGTTATAGAGGCTCTAAATCCCGTTTTTATGTCTCCACCATACAAGACCAATTCACTTTAGTGTCCAATCTCAGAAAATAGATTTTGAGAAAATATTATTTTGTCAATTCAATGTTAATTAGCCTAGTTTTTAGGGTGATTTTAGCTCTATTATATGTCTACCTCTCGTGTATTAAGATAGCCCAGTTATAGAGGCTCTAAATCCCGTTTTTATGTCTCCACCATACAAGACCAATTCACTTTAGTGTCCAATCTCAGAAAATAGTTTTTGAGAAAATATTATTTTGTCAATTCAATGTTAATTAGCCTAGTTTTTAGGGTGATTTTAGCTCTATTATGTGTCTACCTCTCATGTATTAAGATAGCCCAGTTATAGAGGCTCTAAATCCCGTTTTTATGTCTCCACCATACAAGACCAATTCACTTTAGTGTCCAATCTCAGAAAATAGTTTTTGAGAAAATATTATTTTGTCAATTCAATGTTAATTAGCCTAGTTTTTAGGGTGATTTTAGCTCTATTATGTGTCTACCTCTCGTGTATGTAGATAGCCCAGTTATAGAGGCTCTAAATCCCGTTTTTATGTCTCCACCATACAAGACCAATTCACTTTAGTGTCCAATCTCAGAAAATAGTTTTTGAGAAAATATTATTTTGTCAATTCAATGTTAATTAGCCTAGTTTTTAGGGTGATTTTAGCTCTATTATGTTTCTACCTCTCGTGTATGTAGATAGCCCAGTTATAGAGGCTCTAAATCCCGTTTTTATGTCTCCACCATACAAGACCAATTCACTTTAGTGTCCAATCTCAGAAAATAGTTTTTGAGAAAATATTATTTTGTCAATTCAATGTTAATTAGCCTAGTTTTTAGGGTGATTTTAGCTCTATTATGTGTCTACCTCTCGTGTATGTAGATAGCCCAGTTATAGATGCTCTAAATCCCGTTTTTATGTCTCCACCATACAAGACCAATTCACTTTAGTGTCCAATCTCAGAAAATAGTTTTTGAGAAATTATTATTTTGTCAATTCAATGTTAATTAGCCTAGTTTTTAGGGTGATTTTAGCTCTATTATATGTCTACCTCTCGTGTATGTAGATAGCCCAGTTATAGAGGCTCTAAATCCCGTTTTTATGTCTCCACCATACAAGACCAATTCACTTTAGTGTCCAATCTCAGAAAATAGTTTTTGAGAAAATATTATTTTGTCAATTCAATGTTAATTAGCCTAGTTTTTAGGGTGATTTTAGCTCTATTATATGTCTACCTCTCGTGTATGTAGATAGCCCAGTTATAGAGGCTCTAAATCCCGTTTTTATGTCTCCACCATACAAGACCAATTCACTTTAGTGTCCAATCTCAGAAAATAGTTTTTGAGAAAATATTATTTTGTCAATTCAATGTTAATTAGCCTAGTTTTTAGGGTGATTTTAGCTCTATTATGTGTCTACCTCTCGTGTATGTAGATAGCCCAGTTATAGAGGCTCTAAATCCCGTTTTTATGTCTCCACCATACAAGACCAATTCACTTTAGTGTCCAATCTCAGAAAATAGTTTTTGAGAAAATATTATTTTGTCAATTCAATGTTAATTAGCCTAGTTTTTAGGGTGATTTTAGCTCTATTATATGTGTACCTCTCATGTATTAAGATAGCCCAGTTATAGAGGCTCTAAATCCCGTTTGTATGTCTCCACCATACAAGACCAATTCACTTTAGTGTCCAATCTCAGAAAATAGTTTTTGAGAAAATATTATTTTGTCAATTCAATGTTAATTAGCCTAGTTTTTAGGGTGATTTTAGCTCTATTATATGTCTACCTCTCATATATTAAGATAGCCCAGTTATAGAGGCTCTAAATCCCGTTTGTATGTCTCCACCATACAAGACCAATTCACTTTAGTGTCCAATCTCAGAAAATAGTTTTTGAGAAAATATTATTTTGTCAATTCAATGTTAATTAGCCTAGTTTTTAGGGTGAGTTTAGCTCTATTATGTGTCTACCTCTCGTGTATGTAGATAGCCCAGTTATAGAGGCTCTAAATCCCGTTTTGTGTCTCCACCATACAAGACCAATTCACTTTAGTGTCCAATCTCAGAAAATAGTTTTTGAGAAAATATTATTTTGTCAATTCAATGTTAATTAGCCTAGTTTTTAGGGTGATTTTAGCTCTATTATGTGTCTACCTCTCGTGTATGTAGATAGCCCAGTTATAGAGGCTCTAAATCCCGTTTTTATGTCTCCACCATACAAGACCAATTCACTTTAGTGTCCAATCTCAGAAAATAGTTTTTGAGAAAATATTATTTTGTCAATTCAATGTTAATTATCTTAGTTTTTAGGGTGATTTTAGCTCTATTATATGTCTACCTCTCGTGTATTAAGATAGCCCAGTTATAGAGGCTCTAAATCCCGTTTTGTGTCTCCACCATACAAGACCAATTCACTTTAGTGTCCAATCTCAGAAAATAGTTTTTGAGAAAATATTATTTTGTCAATTCAATGTTAATTATCTTAGTTTTTAGGGTGATTTTAGCTCTATTATATGTCTACCTCTCATGTATTAAGATAGCCCAGTTATAGAGGCTCTAAATCCCGTTTTGTGTCTCCACCATACAAGACCAATTCACTTTAGTGTCCAATCTCAGAAAATAGTTTTTGAGAAAATATTATTTTGTCAATTCAATGTTAATTATCTTAGTTTTTAGGGTGATTTTAGCTCTATTATATGTCTACCTCTCATGTATTAAGATAGCCCAGTTATAGAGGCTCTAAATCCCGTTTTATGTCTCCACCATACAAGACCAATTCACTTTAGTGTCCAATCTCAGAAAATAGTTTTTGAGAAAATATTATTTTGTCAATTCAATGTTAATTATCTTAGTTTTTAGGGTGATTTTAGCTCTATTATATGTCTTTGAGAAAATATTATTTTGTCAATTCAATGTTAATTAGACTAGTTTTTAGGGTGATTTTAGCTCTATTATATGTCTACCTCTCATGTATTAAGATAGCCCAGTTATAGAGGCTCTAAATCCCGTTTTGTGTCTCCACCATACAAGACCAATTCACTTTAGTGTCCAATCTCAGAAAATAGTTTTTGAGAAAATATTATTTTGTCAATTCAATGTTAATTAGCCTAGATTTTAGGGTGATTTTAGCTCTATTATATGTCTACCTCTCATGTATTAAGATAGCCCAGTTATAGAGGCTCTAAATCCCGTTTTGTGTCTCCACCATACAAGACCAATTCACTTTAGTGTCCAATCTCAGAAAATAGTTTTTGAGAAAATATTATTTTGTCAATTCAATGTTAATTATCCTAGTTTTTAGGGTGATTTTAGCTCTATTATATGTCTACCTCTCGTGTATTAAGATAGCCCAGTTATAGAGGCTCTAAATCCCGTTTTGTGTCTCCTCCATACAAGACCAATTCACTTTAGTGTCCAATCTCAGAAAATAGTTTTTGAGAAAATATTATTTTGTCAATTCAATGTTAATTAGACTAGTTTTTAGGGTGATTTTAGCTCTATTATATGTCTACCTCTCATGTATTAAGATAGCCCAGTTATAGAGGCTCTAAATCCCGTTTTGTGTCTCCACCATACAAGACCAATTCACTTTAGTGTCCAATCTCAGAAAATAGTTTTTGAGAAAATATTATTTTGTCAATTCAATGTTAATTAGCCTAGTTTTTAGGGTGATTTTAGCTCTATTATATGTCTACCTCTCGTGTATTAAGATAGCCCAGTTATAGAGGCTCTAAATCCCGTTTTGTGTCTCCACCATACAAGACCAATTCACTTTAGTGTCCAATCTCAGAAAATAGTTTTTGAGAAAATATTATTTTGTCAATTCAATGTTAATTATCTTAGTTTTTAGGGTGATTTTAGCTCTATTATATGTCTACCTCTCGTGTATTAAGATAGCCCAGTTATAGAGGCTCTAAATCCCGTTTTGTGTCTCCACCATACAAGACCAATTCACTTTAGTGTCCAATCTCAGAAAATAGTTTTTGAGAAAATATTATTTTGTCAATTCAATGTTAATTATCTTAGTTTTTAGGGTGATTTTAGCTCTATTATATGTCTACCTCTCATGTATTAAGATAGCCCAGTTATAGAGGCTCTAAATCCCTTTTATGTCTCCACCATACAAGACCAATTCACTTTAGTGTCCAATCTCAGAAAATAGTTTTTGAGAAAATATTATTTTGTCAATTCAATGTTAATTATCTTAGTTTTTAGGGTGATTTTAGCTCTATTATATGTCTACCTCTCGTGTATTAAGATAGCCCAGTTATAGAGGCTCTAAATCCCGTTTTATGTCTCCACCATACAAGACCAATTCACTTTAGTGTCCAATCTCAGAAAATAGTTTTTGAGAAAATATTATTTTGTCAATTCAATGTTAATTAGCCTAGTTTTTAGGGTGATTTTAGCTCTATTATATGTCTACCTCTCATGTATGTAGATAGCCCAGTTATAGAGGCTCTAAATCCCGTTTTGTGTCTCCACCATACAAGACCAATTCACTTTAGTGTCCAATCTCAGAAAATAGTTTTTGAGAAAATATTATTTTGTCAATTCAATGTTAATTAGCCTAGTTTTTAGGGTGATTTTAGCTCTATTATATGTCTACCTCTCATGTATGTAGATAGCCCAGTTATAGAGGCTCTAAATCCCGTTTTGTGTCTCCACCATACAAGACCAATTCACTTTAGTGTCCAATCTCAGAAAATAGATTTTGAGAAAATATTATTTTGTCAATTCAATGTTAATTAGCCTAGTTTTTAGGGTGATTTTAGCTCTATTATATGTCTACCTCTCGTGTATTAAGATAGCCCAGTTATAGAGGCTCTAAATCCCGTTTTTATGTCTCCACCATACAAGACCAATTCACTTTAGTGTCCAATCTCAGAAAATAGTTTTTGAGAAAATATTATTTTGTCAATTCAATGTTAATTAGCCTAGTTTTTAGGGTGATTTTAGCTCTATTATGTGTCTACCTCTCATGTATTAAGATAGCCCAGTTATAGAGGCTCTAAATCCCGTTTTTATGTCTCCACCATACAAGACCAATTCACTTTAGTGTCCAATCTCAGAAAATAGTTTTTGAGAAAATATTATTTTGTCAATTCAATGTTAATTAGCCTAGTTTTTAGGGTGATTTTAGCTCTATTATGTGTCTACCTCTCATGTATTAAGATAGCCCAGTTATAGAGGCTCTAAATCCCGTTTTTATGTATCCACCATACAAGACCAATTCACTTTAGTGTCCAATCTCAGAAAATAGTTTTTGAGAAAATATTATTTTGTCAATTCAATGTTAATTAGCCTAGTTTTTAGGGTGATTTTAGCTCTATTATGTGTCTACCTCTCGTGTATTAAGATAGCCCAGTTATAGAGGCTCTAAATCCCGTTTTTATGTCTCCACCATACAAGACCAATTCACTTTAGTGTCCAATCTCAGAAAATAGTTTTTGAGAAAATATTATTTTGTCAATTCAATGTTAATTAGCCTAGTTTTTAGGGTGATTTTAGCTCTATTATGTGTCTACCTCTCGTGTATGTAGATAGCCCAGTTATAGAGGCTCTAAATCCCGTTTTTATGTCTCCACCATACAAGACCAATTCACTTTAGTGTCCAATCTCAGAAAAGAGTTTTTGAGAAAATATTATTTTGTCAATTCAATGTTAATTAGCCTAGTTTTTAGGGTGATTTTAGCTCTATTATGTGTCTACCTCTCGTGTATGTAGATAGCCCAGTTATAGAGGCTCTAAATCCCGTTTTTATGTCTCCACCATACAAGACCAATTCACTTTAGTGTCCAATCTCAGAAAATAGTTTTTGAGAAAATATTATTTTGTCAATTCAATGTTAATTAGCCTAGTTTTTAGGGTGATTTTAGCTCTATTATGTGTCTACCTCTCGTGTATGTAGATAGCCCAGTTATAGAGGCTCTAAATCCCGTTTTTATGTTTCCACCATACAAGACCAATTCACTTTATTGTCCAATCTCAGAAAATAGTTTTTGAGAAAATATTATTTTGTCAATTCAATGTTAATTAGCCTAGTTTTTAGGGTGATTTTAGCTCTATTATATGTCTACCTCTCATGTATGTAGATAGCCCAGTTATAGAGGCTCTAAATCCCGTTTTTATGTCTCCACCATACAAGACCAATTCACTTTAGTGTCCAATCTCAGAAAATAGTTTTTGAGAAAATATTATTTTGTCAATTCAATGTTAATTAGCCTAGTTTTTAGGGTGATTTTAGCTCTATTATATGTCTACCTCTCATGTATGTAGATAGCCCAGTTATAGAGGCTCTAAATCCCGTTTTTATGTCTCCACCATACAAGACCAATTCACTTTAGTGTCCAATCTCAGAAAATAGTTTTTGAGAAAATATTATTTTGTCAATTCAATGTTAATTAGCCTAGTTTTTAGGGTGATTTTAGCTCTATTATGTGTCTACCTCTCGTGTATGTAGATAGCCCAGTTATAGAGGCTCTAAATCCCGTTTTTATGTCTCCACCATACAAGACCAATTCACTTTAGTGTCCAATCTCAGAAAATAGTTTTTGAGAAAATATTATTTTGTCAATTCAATGTTAATTAGCCTAGTTTTTAGGGTGATTTTAGCTCTATTATATGTCTACCTCTCGTGTATGTAGATAGCCCAGTTATAGAGGCTCTAAATCCCGTTTTGTGTCTCCACCATACAAGACCAATTCACTTTAGTGTCCAATCTCAGAAAATAGTTTTTGAGAAAATATTATTTTGTCAATTCAATGTTAATTAGCCTAGTTTTTAGGGTGATTTTAGCTCTATTATGTGTCTACCTCTTGTGTATGTAGATAGCCCAGTTATAGAGGCTCTAAATCCCGTTTATATTATTTTGTCAATTCAATGTTAATTATTTTAGTTTTTAGGGTGATTTTAGCTGTATTATATGTCTACCTCTCATGTATTAAGATAGCCCAGTTATAGAGGCTCTAAATCCCGTTTTGTGTCTCCACCATACAAGACCAATTCACTTTAGTGTCCAATCTCAGAAAATAGTTTTTGAGAAATTATTATTTTGTCAATTCAATGTTAATTATCTTAGTTTTTAGGGTGATTTTAGCTGTATTATATGTCTACCTCTCATGTATTAAGATAGCCCAGTTATAGAGGCTCTAAATCCCGTTTTGTGTCTCCACCATACAAGACCAATTCACTTTAGTGTCCAATCTCAGAAAATAGTTTTTGAGAAATTATTATTTTGTCAATTCAATGTTAATTATCTTAGTTTTTAGGGTGATTTTAGCTGTATTATATGTCTACCTCTCGTGTGGATAGCCCAGTTATAGAGGCTCTAAATCCCGTTTTGTGTCTCCACCATACAAGACCAAATCACTTTAGTGTCCAATCTCAGAAAATAGTTTTTGAGAAATTATTATTTTGTCAATTCAATGTTAATTATCTTAGTTTTTAGGGTGATTTTAGCTGTATTATATGTCTACCTCTCGTGTAGATAGCCCAGTTATAGAGGCTCTAAATCCCGTTTTGTGTCTCCACCATACAAGACCAAATCACTTTAGTGTCCAATCTCAGAAAATAGTTTTTGAGAAATTATTATTTTGTCAATTCAATGTTAATTATCTTAGTTTTTAGGGTGATTTTAGCTGTATTATATGTCTACCTCTCGTGTAGATAGCCCAGTTATAGAGGCTCTAAATCCCGTTTTGTGTCTCCACCATACAAGACCAATTCACTTTAGTGTCCAATCTCAGAAAATAGTTTTTGAGAAATTATTATTTTGTCAATTCAATGTTAATTATCTTAATTTTTAGGGTGATTTTAGCTGTATTATATGTCTACCTCTCGTGTAGATAGCCCAGTTATAGAGGCTCTAAATCCCGTTTTGTGTCTCCACCATACAAGACCAATTCACTTTAGTGTCCAATCTCAGAAAATAGTTTTTGAGAAATTATTATTTTGTCAATTCAATGTTAATTATCTTACTTTTTAGGGTGATTTTAGCTCTATTATATGTCTACCTCTCGTGTAGATAGCCCAGTTATAGAGGCTCTAAATCCCGTTTTGTGTCTCCACCATACAAGACCAATTCACTTTAGTGTCCAATCTCAGAAAATAGTTTTTGAGAAATTATTATTTTGTCAATTCAATGTTAATTATACTAGTTTTTAGGGTGATTTTAGCTCTATTATATGTCTACCTCTCGTGTAGATAGCCCAGTTATAGAGGCTCTAAATCCCGTTTTATGTCTCCACCATACAAGACCAATTCACTTTAGTGTCCAATCTCAGAAAATAGTTTTTGAAAAATTATTATTTTGTCAATTCAATGTTAATTAGACTAGTTTTTAGGGTGATTTTAGCTCTATTATATGTCTACCTCTCGTGTAGATAGCCCAGTTATAGAGGCTCTAAATCCCGTTTTGTGTCTCCTCCATACAAGACCAATTCACTTTAGTGTCCAATCTCAGAAAATAGTTTTTGAGAAAATATTATTTTGTCAATTCAATGTTAATTAGACTAGTTTTTAGGGTGATTTTAGCTCTATTATATGTCTACCTCTCATGTATTAAGATAGCCCAGTTATAGAGGCTCTAAATCCCGTTTTGTGTCTCCACCATACAAGACCAATTCACTTTAGTGTCCAATCTCAGAAAATAGTTTTTGAGAAAATATTATTTTGTCAATTCAATGTTAATTAGCCTAGTTTTTAGGGTGATTTTAGCTCTATTATATGTCTACCTCTCGTGTATTAAGATAGCCCAGTTATAGAGGCTCTAAATCCCGTTTTGTGTCTCCACCATACAAGACCAATTCACTTTAGTGTCCAATCTCAGAAAATAGTTTTTGAGAAAATATTATTTTGTCAATTCAATGTTAATTATCTTAGTTTTTAGGGTGATTTTAGCTCTATTATATGTCTACCTCTCATGTATTAAGATAGCCCAGTTATAGAGGCTCTAAATCCCGTTTTGTGTCTCCACCATACAAGACCAATTCACTTTAGTGTCCAATCTCAGAAAATAGTTTTTGAGAAAATATTATTTTGTCAATTCAATGTTAATTATCTTAGTTTTTAGGGTGATTTTAGCTCTATTATATGTCTACCTCTCATGTATTAAGATAGCCCAGTTATAGAGGCTCTAAATCCCGTTTTATGTCTCCACCATACAAGACCAATTCACTTTAGTGTCCAATCTCAGAAAATAGTTTTTGAGAAAATATTATTTTGTCAATTCAATGTTAATTATCTTAGTTTTTAGGGTGATTTTAGCTCTATTATATGTCTACCTCTCGTGTATTAAGATAGCCCAGTTATAGAGGCTCTAAATCCCGTTTTATGTCTCCACCATACAAGACCAATTCACTTTAGTGTCCAATCTCAGAAAATAGTTTTTGAGAAAATATTATTTTGTCAATTCAATGTTAATTAGCCTAGTTTTTAGGGTGATTTTAGCTCTATTATATGTCTACCTCTCATGTATGTAGATAGCCCAGTTATAGAGGCTCTAAATCCCGTTTTGTGTCTCCACCATACAAGACCAATTCACTTTAGTGTCCAATCTCAGAAAATAGTTTTTGAGAAAATATTATTTTGTCAATTCAATGTTAATTAGCCTAGTTTTTAGGGTGATTTTAGCTCTATTATATGTCTACCTCTCATGTATGTAGATAGCCCAGTTATAGAGGCTCTAAATCCCGTTTTGTGTCTCCACCATACAAGACCAATTCACTTTAGTGTCCAATCTCAGAAAATAGATTTTGAGAAAATATTATTTTGTCAATTCAATGTTAATTAGCCTAGTTTTTAGGGTGATTTTAGCTCTATTATATGTCTACCTCTCGTGTATTAAGATAGCCCAGTTATAGAGGCTCTAAATCCCGTTTTTATGTCTCCACCATACAAGACCAATTCACTTTAGTGTCCAATCTCAGAAAATAGTTTTTGAGAAAATATTATTTTGTCAATTCAATGTTAATTAGCCTAGTTTTTAGGGTGATTTTAGCTCTATTATGTGTCTACCTCTCATGTATTAAGATAGCCCAGTTATAGAGGCTCTAAATCCCGTTTTTATGTCTCCACCATACAAGACCAATTCACTTTAGTGTCCAATCTCAGAAAATAGTTTTTGAGAAAATATTATTTTGTCAATTCAATGTTAATTAGCCTAGTTTTTAGGGTGATTTTAGCTCTATTATGTGTCTACCTCTCATGTATTAAGATAGCCCAGTTATAGAGGCTCTAAATCCCGTTTTTATGTCTCCACCATACAAGACCAATTCACTTTAGTGTCCAATCTCAGAAAATAGTTTTTGAGAAAATATTATTTTGTCAATTCAATGTTAATTAGCCTAGTTTTTAGGGTGATTTTAGCTCTATTATGTGTCTACCTCTCGTGTATTAAGATAGCCCAGTTATAGAGGCTCTAAATCCCGTTGTTATGTCTCCACCATACAAGACCAATTCACTTTAGTGTCCAATCTCAGAAAATAGTTTTTGAGAAAATATTATTTTGTCAATTCAATGTTAATTAGCCTAGTTTTTAGGGTGATTTTAGCTCTATTATGTGTCTACCTCTCGTGTATGTAGATAGCCCAGTTATAGAGGCTCTAAATCCCGTTTTTATGTCTCCACCATACAAGACCAATTCACTTTAGTGTCCAATCTCAGAAAAGAGTTTTTGAGAAAATATTATTTTGTCAATTCAATGTTAATTAGCCTAGTTTTTAGGGTGATTTTAGCTCTATTATGTGTCTACCTCTCGTGTATGTAGATAGCCCAGTTATAGAGGCTCTAAATCCCGTTTTTATGTCTCCACCATACAAGACCAATTCACTTTAGTGTCCAATCTCAGAAAATAGTTTTTGAGAAAATATTATTTTGTCAATTCAATGTTAATTAGCCTAGTTTTTAGGGTGATTTTAGCTCTATTATGTGTCTACCTCTCGTGTATGTAGATAGCCCAGTTATAGAGGCTCTAAATCCCGTTTTTATGTCTCCACCATACAAGACCAATTCACTTTATTGTCCAATCTCAGAAAATAGTTTTTGAGAAAATATTATTTTGTCAATTCAATGTTAATTAGCCTAGTTTTTAGGGTGATTTTAGCTCTATTATATGTCTACCTCTCATGTATGTAGATAGCCCAGTTATAGAGGCTCTAAATCCCGTTTTTATGTCTCCACCATACAAGACCAATTCACTTTAGTGTCCAATCTCAGAAAATAGTTTTTGAGAAAATATTATTTTGTCAATTCAATGTTAATTAGCCTAGTTTTTAGGGTGATTTTAGCTCTATTATATGTCTACCTCTCATGTATGTAGATAGCCCAGTTATAGAGGCTCTAAATCCCGTTTTTATGTCTCCACCATACAAGACCAATTCACTTTAGTGTCCAATCTCAGAAAATAGTTTTTGAGAAAATTTTATTTTGTCAATTCAATGTTAATTAGCCTAGTTTTTAGGGTGATTTTAGCTCTATTATGTGTCTACCTCTCGTGTATGTAGATAGCCCAGTTATAGAGGCTCTAAATCCCGTTTTTATGTCTCCACCATACAAGACCAATTCACTTTAGTGTCCAATCTCAGAAAATAGTTTTTGAGAAAATATTATTTTGTCAATTCAATGTTAATTAGCCTAGTTTTTAGGGTGATTTTAGCTCTATTATATGTCTACCTCTCGTGTATGTAGATAGCCCAGTTATAGAGGCTCTAAATCCCGTTTTGTGTCTCCACCATACAAGACCAAATCACTTTAGTGTCCAATCTCAGAAAATAGTTTTTGAGAAATTATTATTTTGTCAATTCAATGTTAATTATCTTAGTTTTTAGGGTGATTTTAGCTGTATTATATGTCTACCTCTCGTGTAGATAGCCCAGTTATAGAGGCTCTAAATCCCGTTTTGTGTCTCCACCATACAAGACCAAATCACTTTAGTGTCCAATCTCAGAAAATAGTTTTTGAGAAATTATTATTTTGTCAATTCAATGTTAATTATCTTAGTTTTTAGGGTGATTTTAGCTGTATTATATGTCTACCTCTCGTGTAGATAGCCCAGTTATAGAGGCTCTAAATCCCGTTTTGTGTCTCCACCATACAAGACCAATTCACTTTAGTGTCCAATCTCAGAAAATAGTTTTTGAGAAATTATTATTTTGTCAATTCAATGTTAATTATCTTAGTTTTTAGGGTGATTTTAGCTGTATTATATGTCTACCTCTCGTGTAGATAGCCCAGTTATAGAGGCTCTAAATCCCGTTTTGTGTCTCCACCATACAAGACCAAATCACTTTAGTGTCCAATCTCAGAAAATAGTTTTTGAGAAATTATTATTTTGTCAATTCAATGTTAATTATCTTAGTTTTTAGGGTGATTTTAGCTCTATTATATGTCTACCTCTCGTGTAGATAGCCCAGTTATATTGGCTCTAAATCCCGTTTTGTGTCTCCACAATACAAGACCAATTCACTTTAGTGTCCAATCTCAGAAAATAGTTTTTGAGAAATTATTATTTTGTCAATTCAATGTTAATTATCTTACGTTTAGGGTGATTTTAGCTGTATTATATGTCTACCTCTCGTGTAGATAGCCCAGTTATAGAGGCTCTAAATCCCGTTTTGTGTCTCCACCATACAAGACCAATTCACTTTAGTGTCCAATCTCAGAAAATAGTTTTTGAGAAATTATTATTTTGTCAATTCAATGTTAATTATCTTAATTTTTAGGGTGATTTTAGCTGTATTATATGTCTACCTCTCGTGTAGATAGCCCAGTTATAGAGGCTCTAAATCCCGTTCTGTGTCTCCACCATACAAGACCAATTCACTTTAGTGTCCAATCTCAGAAAATAGTTTTTGAGAAATTATTATTTTGTCAATTCAATGTTAATTATCTTACTTTTTAGGGTGATTTTAGCTCTATTATATGTCTACCTCTCGTGTAGATAGCCCAGTTATAGAGGCTCTAAATCCCGTTTTGTGTCTCCACCATACAAGACCAATTCACTTTAGTGTCCAATCTCAGAAAATAGTTTTTGAGAAATTATTATTTTGTCAATTCAATGTTAATTATACTAGTTTTTAGGGTGATTTTAGCTCTATTATATGTCTACCTCTCGTGTAGATAGCCCAGTTATAGAGGCTCTAAATCCCGTTTTATGTCTCCACCATACAAGACCAATTCACTTTAGTGTCCAATCTCAGAAAATAGTTTTTGAGAAATTATTATTTTGTCAATTCAATGTTAATTAGACTAGTTTTTAGGGTGATTTTAGCTCTATTATATGTCTACCTCTCGTGTAGATAGCCCAGTTATAGAGGCTCTAAATCCCGTTTTGTGTCTCCACCATACAAGACCAATTCACTTTAGTGTCCAATCTCAGAAAATAGTTTTTGAGAAATTATTATTTTGTCAATTCAATGTTAATTAGACTAGTTTTTAGGGTGATTTTAGCTCTATTATATGTCTACCTCTCGTGTAGATAGCCCAGTTATAGAGGCTCTAAATCCCGTTTTATGTCTCCACCATACAAGACCAATTCACTTTAGTGTCCAATCTCAGAAAATAGTTTTTGAGAAATTATTATTTTGTCAATTCAATGTTAATTAGACTAGTTTTTAGGGTGATTTTAGCTCTATTATATGTCTACCTCTCGTGTAGATAGCCCAGTTATAGAGGCTCTAAATCCCGTTTTATGTCTCCACCATACAAGACCAATTCACTTTAGTGTCCAATCTCAGAAAATAGTTTTTGAGAAATTATTATTTTGTCAATTCAATGTTAATTAGACTAGTTTTTAGGGTGATTTTAGCTCTATTATATGTCTACCTCTCGTGTAGATAGCCCAGTTATAGAGGCTCTAAATCCCGTTTTATGTCTCCACCATACAAGACCAATTCACTTTAGTGTCCAATCTCAGAAAATAGTTTTTGAGAAATTATTATTTTGTCAATTCAATGTTAATTAGACTAATTTTTAGGGTGATTTTAGCTCTATTATATGTCTACCTCTCGTGTAGATAGCCCAGTTATAGAGGCTCTAAATCCCGTTTTATGTCTCCACCATACAAGACCAATTCACTTTAGTGTCCAATCTCAGAAAATAGTTTTTGAGAAATTATTATTTTGTCAATTCAATGTTAATTAGACTAATTTTTAGGGTGATTTTAGCTCTATTATATGTCTACCTCTCGTGTAGATAGCCCAGTTATAGAGGCTCTAAATCCCGTTTTATGTCTCCACCATACAAGACCAATTCACTTTAGTGTCCAATCTCAGAAAATAGTTTTTGAGAAATTATTATTTTGTCAATTCAATGTTAATTAGACTAATTTTTAGGGTGATTTTAGCTCTATTATATGTCTACCTCTCGTGTAGATAGCCCAGTTATAGAGGCTCTAAATCCCGTTTTATGTCTCCACCATACAAGACCAATTCACTTTAGTGTCCAATCTCAGAAAATAGTTTTTGAGAAAATATTATTTTGTCAATTCAATGTTAATTATCTTAGTTTTTAGGGTGATTTTAGCTCTATTATATGTCTACCTCTCGTGTATTAAGATAGCCCAGTTATAGAGGCTCTAAATCCCGTTTTTATGTCTCCACCATACAAGACCAATTCACTTTAGTGTCCAATCTCAGAAAATAGTTTTTGATAAAATATTATTTTGTCAATTCAATGTTAATTAGCCTAGTTTTTAGGGTGATTTTAGCTCTATTATATGTCTACCTCTCGTGTATTAAGATAGCCCAGTTATAGAGGCTCTAAATCCCGTTTTTATGTCTCCACCATACAAGACCAATTCACTTTAGTGTCCAATCTCAGAAAATAGTTTTTGAGAAAATATTATTTTGTCAATTCAATGTTAATTATCTTAGTTTTTAGGGTGATTTTAGCTCTATTATATGTCTACCTCTCGTGTATTAAGATAGCCCAGTTATAGAGGCTCTAAATCCCGTTTTTATGTCTCCACCATACAAGACCAATTCACTTTAGTGTCCAATCTCAGAAAATAGTTTTTGAGAAAATATTATTTTGTCAATTCAATGTTAATTAGCCTAGTTTTTAGGGTGATTTTAGCTCTATTATATGTCTACCTCTCGTGTATTAAGATAGCCCAGTTATAGAGGCTCTAAATCCCGTTTTTATGTCTCCACCATACAAGACCAATTCACTTTAGTGTCCAATCTCAGAAAATAGTTTTTGAGAAAATATTATTTTGTCAATTCAATGTTAATTAGCCTAGTTTTTAGGGTGATTTTAGCTCTATTATGTGTCTACATACTCAGTAGTCAGATTCCGTTTTTATGTCTCCACCATACAAGACCAATTCACCTTTAGTGTCAATTCAGAAAATGTTTTTGAGAAAATATTATTTTGTCAATTCAATGTTAATTAGCCTAGTTTTTAGGGTGATTTTAGCTCTATTATGTGTCTAC